>JAEHOC010000134.1:0-88520 GCA_016834605.1 Chlamydomonas incerta | reverse complement strand
GTCACGCTCTCCTCCTCCTCGTGGCCTTGCCCGCCCCCTCCGCGCCAAACATGCGCGCCGCAGCTGCTGAGCCCCATGGCCACCACCAGGCCCGGGCCTCTGCCGCCACCGCCGCCACGCGCTGCCACCGCCCCGGCGCAATGCAGCAGGCCTTGGGTTACCCAGCAGCATCTCCTCCAGCGCGTGGCGCATGTTTGTCGCGGAGTCGGCGTCGCGGCCCTTAGATCAGCACGGTGCAGCAGCAGGCAGGTCTCGTGGTCTATGCTAGTTTTGATTTCCGTGCCGACGCATGCAGGCACCACGCACGCACGCACGCACGGACAGGGGTGATCCTGGGGGCGCTTCGCCCCCCCTGAATCGCTTCGCTCAGGGGGCTCAGGCCAAAAATGACCTGCAGGTTCTTGAAGATCGTGAACTCCGGCGGCAGTAACCGCCTTGCTCGAGTACTTGTCGG
This sequence comes from Chlamydomonas incerta, assembly GCA_016834605.1. Lineage (NCBI taxonomy): Eukaryota > Viridiplantae > Chlorophyta > Chlorophyceae > Chlamydomonadales > Chlamydomonadaceae > Chlamydomonas > Chlamydomonas incerta. The sequence goes on along the minus strand of JAEHOC010000134.1, from coordinate 88,066 downwards.
CCTGGCCAACGTCCACGTGCTTTTGTACCCTGCGCACCACGTGCCGGGGGACGGGGCGTGAGGGTGCGGCCAACGAGCGAGCTCTGCTCTCTAATTACGTGAGACACTTCATTCGAGCGTCTACAGCAAAAATTCCATGGAGCGTGGCCTTCACCCTACGCATTAACCGACCTATTCATATTCAAGAGCAATCCCTGGCAGCAATGCCTGCCACGCCACTCTCCCACCGCAGGCGCTTTCCAGGGGGGGGCAGGTCCTTCCGAAAAGCACCCCACCTTCTTTGATGGAAGCTCTCAGCGAGAGCATTCAGAATCCGCTTTCGGAGTTTTAATCGGGGTGGAAACTACAAAGATATGATTGCGAGGTTACAAGAAGGGGACAGTGTAAACACCATCACGGCTACGAGGGAAGCCACCATCCGAAGAACGCAGCAAACCGCAACCCCCGCTTGGCTGCCAACCCAACTCACAGCTGCGTAGGTGCGTCGAAGCTAAGCCGCAGCCCGCCAAAGCCACACCAAACAGCAGCATCACAAAGCACGCGGCTCATAAGGCACCGCAAATCTGAGCAACAGCCAAGCAGACAGACCACACACGAAAACGCGGAATCTAGCGCCAGCAGACGCAAGCTAGGGCGGCGAAACAGGTGGGCACGCCCAAACACTCCCACAGACGCACAACACCAACCTCATGGAGACGGCGGCGGAGACGCATCATCCCACGGCGGAACAACGCCACGCCACCACCCGACCCGCGCGCCAGGAAGGGGTGGCCAGAGGGGACCGCATCCCACCCACCAGGCCTGACACCCAAACTAGAGAAGGCCTGCAGGCGCCCCCAGAAATCCGTAATGACAGCAACACCAATAGCTAACACACGCGCTGACGGGAGGGTTGCGGACACAGGCAAACCGTGGCCAGCCATAACCACCCGTTGCCGCCCCAAGTCCATGGCCGACAACGCAGCAAGACACACAACATCCCACACCGGCTGACACAGCCCAACCGGCGGCTGGACCAGCCACAACTCCGACCGGGCAAGGGCATCCAAAGAGTCACAGGGCAACGCGCCCATAGCCATACCGATAGCTTCACGCAGCGCCCGTGCCACCACGCAATCCAGAAGTAGTGCCGGCGATCCCCGTGCGCCATCCCCTCGCCACAAGCCTGACAAACATGCACTACGCCCGCAGCCCGCTCACTGGCACGTTTAGGGAACGCCCAACACGCATAGGCGGACAAACGCCACAAAGCCTCTTTATGCCGATTCTCCCACTTCAAGGCCCACAAGCGCGCCAGTGTGGCACGGAACGCACCCGCGGCCAACAGTTGGTCCGCGTCAGGCACGCCAATGACACCGGCCTCACGAACATACTCTAAGTGCTTCGCGCCCAACCGCACAAGCTGTGGCGCCAGCTGCATAAGCGTACCAATCTTGACCGTATACTCCAGTAACAGCACGGGCGGCCCCGCCACTGGAACCCAACCAAGCCCTCGCACGACATGCTGCACCGACGCATCTGGCGGTGGAGCCGCAGCAACGCCACCGGGATCCGAGCGGGCGGTACGCGCGGCGGCCTCCCACCCCGGGCAGTAGGGCCACGGCGGCGGCCACCCGCGCCGCTGCGAGATGGGCAGAGGCCGGGCCCGGGAGGGGGGCAGGCAGGGGCCGCCGCGGTGGCCACCCTAACACCCGACGCCACACCTCGTCAACGTACACCCGCGTACACTCACTAGCAACGTTCGGGCAGCCCCCGCCCGGGCAGGCGTACATGTCGCGCACACGGGTCAGGCCATCATGCACCGCCACCAATACGCCCACACACAGCAACCCCGGCAGGGCAAACAAGTCAGGAAAAGCGTCATAAAAAGTGCGCGCGCCGTCCCGAAGCGCCGGGTTGCCCCACAAGGGCACGTTGTATACCCAGGCGCCGGGCGCCGGCGGTGCTACCAAAGCAATTGGAGGCAATTCTGACACCGCCCCAAGCAGCCGGATAAGCGGCCGGGAGGCAGGGGCCACAGGCTTGTCCAGCACACGCGAGCCACCCCCAGGGCACAAGACACACAGCACCGTGGCCGCGGGATGGCGCCGGCGCAGCCACGCCGCCACCACCGTCACCCACGGCGGTACGTACGACAGGAGACCACACGCGCCCAGCACACAACGCACAGCCAACCCCGCATGCCGGGCGCGGATATGGGGCACCAGAGGCAGCAGCCCCAGGCCCCCACACACAGGCGGCAGCTGCATAATCTCTAGCGACACCCCGGTAGGCCGAGCGTGGGGCCGGTCCGCGTACTGCGCAGGCGACAGGCGCCGGTCCACCACCGCTGCTACCTTCGCGAGTAACTCATGGACCAAACGCACAGGGGTGGGGAGGCCCGCAAACTCCAAGTGGTACAGACATTTGCCCAATGCGTACGCGGAGGCCGCGGACGCCCGGCCAAACATGGACACAGGCATGCGTGCAATTTTGCCCAGGACCGTCACCACGCCCGCGAAATCAACCGGGGGGTGTCAGCACGCCAGTCGCCAAAATGGACACCCAAGGATTTGGCTTGTTTCACCACGCGCCACCCAGGCGGCAGCGGCGGCCCACTGACCGCGGCCGCCACAACCCCGGTCCCAGCGGACGTACCCATCACCAGCAATTCTACTTTACTCATGTTCAAACGTTGGCCAGACGCATACCGAAAAACATCCATGTCCGCTAGAAACGCTGGCACCGCCTGCACCCCCGCTAACAGGGGCGTACAGTCGTCCGCATACTGCGATGCCAGTACGGACGCAATACCCGCCAGCACACCATGGCCCCGGCTGCGCAGCCACGCCAACAGAGCCTGTGCCACGGCGAGGTACAGCAAGGGCGCGAGCGGGCACCCCTGCCGCACGCCCGCCGCTAGGGGCACCCACCCCGAGACGTGGCCGTTAACCAAGGCCGCACCCCGCGTATCAGACAGAAGCCGGGACACCCACGCCACAAAGCCGGGCCCCCCGCCAAGCTGCTCTAACAGGCGAGAAGGAAAGCCCGGTCCACCGTGTCATACGCTTTATAGAAATCCAAGACGGCGGCCACACCGGGGACTGCCCTGCCGCTTTCAGCAAACCAGGAGTCAGCTGCAGCAGCATGACGTTATCGGCAATGCGGCGCTCTGACAAAAAGGCAGTTTGTTCCGGGTCGATGATGCGTCCAAACACCGGTTGTAAACGCCGGTACAGGACACGTGCAAGAGTGCGGTAATCCGTGTCAGTCAAAGTGATCGGGCTGGTAGTTGGAGGGCTCAGACGCATCCCCGCCTTTATAGAAAACGTCCACACACCATCAAGAAAGCCACCGGGCACGCCCACACCTTGCCCGACCGCAGTAAACACATCGGCTAACACCGGCGCAAACTCAGATTCGTAATGTTGGTACAGTTCAACGGGTATACCATCCGGGCCGGGGGAGCGTCCCGGCGGCGCGGCAGCTAACGCCGCGCGCACCTCCGCCGCCGTGACTGCCAGCTGACCAAGCTGCTCTGCTTCTGCGTCGGTGCACCGCCGCCCGTTGCTGCTGCATGGCGCCTAACACCTGCGCGCGCGCGGCAGGGGGCCGGCGGCGGCACCGCACTCACGTCTCGCCAGTATTGTGCCATAACGGTACCCATGGCGGTCGCGTCCGTGGTCACGCGGCCATCGGGGCGCTTCCAAGCGCGCGATTGGTGCAGGGGGCCGCCCGCTGGCCGCAGCATGCGCGTGAGGAGCGGGCAGGGCTGTTCGCCACCCCGCAGCACGCATGCCGTGTCTGACGTGCAGCCCCCGCAGCAGCGGCCACGGCGGCGGCAGCGGCGGCACAGCGCGCACGCACCGCCGCCGGCGCCGCCGCCTGGACAGCCCCGCCCGCCTCCACCAACGCCACCGCGGCGGCCTCGGCCGAGGCCGCCGCGGTGGCGTTGTAACGACGGGAAACTCGCGTCTGGGCGCGTCTCCGCGCGTTCGGGCGCGTCAGGGTGCGTCAGGGTGCGTCAGGCCGCGTTTCGTTGACGCGATGGCTTGGACGCGAACTGCGACGGCGAGCCGACCGTGAAGGGGCCCCGTTGCGTGCCCCACACCGTATTCGCTGTACCCCACATCAGCCAACACTAGCATTGACGCAGACGGAGGCATACTAGCCGTGCCGCCCGGCAGTAGGGCTGTCATGGGCAGAACTGCGTGGGGGCGGAGGCGCCGCGTGTTACACTGCCCCGCGTTACACGTTACACTGCCCCTGCCGGCCCCTCGCAGCACCAGTAGCCCCAACCTGATGCACATGATATCTACTCACGTAGGCACGTATTTATGCACGTATTTATGCACAGTTCAGCAGAATCAGTGAACTCCACTCATCTCTCATCTCATCTCATCTCACTCGCATTCTCGCTCTCCTTCCTCTCACTGTCCTTAAACCCAAAACTGGGGAACTCTGAACAAACCATGAACAACCTCAGAACATGCGACGTCTGCCAACGGGCCTTCTTCCGTTGGTGGCGGCCTGGGCCATCACGAGCGCGCTTCAAAGGCGGGCTCAGATGGCTCCAGGCCGACCTAACTGCATCTTGGTACTGTCAGTGCTAGTGCTAGTGCTTTATGGTGACCGTTCACTGCAGCGCTCACCTACTACGCTTAGCACATCGCGCTCCCAGAGGAGTTCAAGCGTGACGGGTGAAGTGAGTTGTTCATGTAATTCGGTGGCATATATCGGGGCATATAACGCAGGGCATTTGGAGGGATTTCGTCGGGATTGACTCGTCTTGACTCGGCTTGACTGTGCTTGACTTGCCGGATTGACTAGCCTGCACTACCATACTCTTGTGTAACTTATTGTATACGTTCCCTCCTCAGGAAGGCGACTGACTTCAACGCGAAGCGCAGCAAGTATGAGACGACGTTCGAGGCCAGCCGCGCTGCCAAGGACAGTAAGTTCGCAGCGCTACTGCAATCAAACCATGTATGCAAAGAGAAGTAGACGTAGGCACTGTCCCGCGTGAACGGTGGGTGGTCACGCGCGAGAGTTGACCGTGTTCTTGCTCACTGTACTCCTATTCGCCCTATGAACTCCTGCCACAGAGGAGCAGCCCAAGAATGAGCGAGAATGGTACAAACACCCGTGGCGCAGCCAGTGGGGCAAGATGTGGGAGAGCTACAAGCGCGACCCTGTGCGCTTCGCGGCTGGCCAGGAGGAGCAGCTGACGGCTGAGGAGGCCGACCTCGTCAAGGAGCTGGAGTCCCTGGTCGCCAGCCAGGCGCCAGTGAGCGTGAAGTCGCAAGACACCAAGGTTGACCTACGGCGCCATCCGCCCGGGTCCCTCTTCGTAAGTTTGTTTGCCTGCCTGGGACTGCCGAATTTGCTTTATCTATGCATGGAAGAGCTTGCACACTGGAAGAGCTATATGCATGGAAGAGCTGTTGATTTCCCTCCCCTTCCCAACCTTCCTGTCATGCCAACCTTTGCAGGGTGCGCTCGCCAAGGCCTACAGCGGCATCAGCAACGGGCGCTCCTCCCTAGGGTCGACGTGCGTGGAGGTGCCGGCGAGCCAGCCCCTGCCTTCCGCTAGCGCCGGCGTGGACAACGAGGCGTTGGCGATGCTGGCCAAGGGCGGCTGCCGAGCGCATGAAGGTGAGACTGGTGTGCTCTGCGTCGTGACTATGCTGCTCCCGAGTGGCAAGGTGACCCCTGCGGCGTTTTTCCCACACCCGTGTCCCCACGCCCGTGCCCCACCGCCCGTGGTCCCACGCCCGCGCCCCCACACCCGTTGTCCCCACGCCCGCGCCCCCACGCCTGCGCTCCCATCGCCCTTGCCCACACACCCATGCCCCACCGCCCGTGCCCAATGCAGGGCGAGGAGGAGAAGAAGAAGGAGGCGACGAAGAAGCGCAAGCTGGAGAAGGCAACCAAAACGAAAAGGTGGGTGGGTATTGTGGGTACGGACTGGGTCAGGGCAGGCGGGGCTGGGTGTAGGATGGCTTTCGGGCTGCATACAACCCGCGCTCCCATGCCTGTGCCCCCGCGCTTGCGCCCCACCGCCCGTGCCCACACCTCCGCCCGTGCCCACACGCCCATGCCCCACCGCCTGTGCCCCATGTGTGCATAATGCAGGCGAGGACAAGGAGGCGGCGGCGAAGAAGCGCAAGGAGAAGGAAGCAAGGACGAACAGGTGGGTGGGTATTGTGGGTACGGACGGGGCGTAAGCGCTGGTCTGGGTGTAGGATGGCTTTTGGGTTTGCGTGCTGCTTTTGCGCCAGTGTGTTGCCGTGTGCCAATCCTGGAGGGCAATACCTAATCACGTGCATGCAACTCCCTTTATGCAGGAGTCCAAGGGTGACACGGCCCCCGTGCCCAAATCGGCCGCGCAGCGCAGGGGCAGGATAGGCAGGAGCAAGGCTGCCGCCGCCGCCACTTCCACTTAACACGGTAAGAAAGTTTGGCGCAAACCTGTGCATAGTGTGGGCTTGGCTATGCCCCGCACATTTCGCTTGCAATGAGCTTCACGTATTCCATTCTCCCCTGGCGCCCCTGTTCAGGTGAACTCGTGGGCGGCATGTGGCATCTTCGTGGCGGCCACCTTGAGCGGCATGCGCAGCGACTTGTATACTAGCCAGAACGACGGACGACAGCATGCAGGTGTCTTATTAGCAAGACGACTTGTGACTGAACAGGAGAGTGTGGATGGTCGTGAGAGTGTCATGGAGATGCGTGGGGATGTCGATATGTGTGACTGGGATGGTGCACGTTGATTGATTAGACTGCAACTGAATTGCATTGCGGTGGGTGCAATGGAGGGACAGGGTACACGTTTGCATTCGCAATCACTGCAACTGACACGAGAGCGGGCGGGCGCTGAGCATGTGGGTGCAATGGTCCGGTTAGGCAAGAGTCGTGGGCAGCAGCAGTGCGGCGTTGAGGCACGATTGTAACCGGCTACAGAATAATGCTTCAGAGCACACGCATCGTCTGCGTCTATTTCTCATGTTTCCGCTCAAACGCATCGCGTCTCGAGACGCAACGCGTCTCACTTGTCGCGTTCCGGGCAGACGCAGCGCGTCTAGGGTATCAAACTCGCGTCTGGCACTGCGTATGGAGACGCACCGCGTCTGGTGAGACGCGCCAGCTATGCAGACGCAGCGCGTCACGACTCGCGTCTCGTGGCATCTCTCAAACGCGACGAGACGCACAACCTGCCTTGGTGCCCCGCACTAGTGCTTCTGGCCGCGTCTGCACAGCGTCTGCACAGCGTATCGCCCCAAACGCGCAGCGTCTCAACGCGTCTGACACCGCGTCTCACTAGCCAGACGCGGCCGAGACGCGCCGAGACGCGGTTCCCCGTCGTTATATATAATATAACGCGGTTCCCCGTAGTATATATAATGTATATAAGTTCCATGAATTGTGACAGATGTCCGTTGACCAGTGCTGCAGAACGCGTGCCGTGTGTAGCATACGTACCCAGTCAAGGAAACCATCGCCAACCCCAAGTGCTTGTAAACATTCCAACATGAATTCGCGATTAACAGTGTCGTACGCCTTGTGGAAGTCCAAAAAAGCTACCACGCCGGTTTCCTCTGCCCCTTTCAGGATGTGCGGTGCCAGCTGTAGAAGTGCAATATTGTCAGCAATCCGCCTTAGTGGTAGGAAGGCCATCCAGCACTCCCCAAGCTACTCTACGCCACCACTAAGCTGCTCCCACCCTGGCCACGCACGCCGTACTACTGGAGACCCACGACCGCTGACAATTCAACAGGAGCTGCGCAACTGCGCGACCAGATCCTGAATTTTAGCTCCTTTGGTTCACAGTTTCGGGCGCTGAGAGCGCCTGAGGGGACCAGGCGATTCACACACCCGAGGCTGCACAGCTGTCCAGGAGGATCAGGTCACCGCCCGAAACGTGTTTGGATGCAAATTGTTCCCACCGCACAACAGTAATAAGGCATTCCTAAAAGACCGCAAAAGATCAGGCCGTGCTCGCGAGCCGACCAAACTGGGGGTATGAGGGCGCGGGGTGTGCCCGTGGCGAGTGGATGGTGGGTGTCGGCGAGCGGCGCGCGTGCCTCAGCGATCACGGCGGTTGGCCCGCGCGAGGCCGCAAAGAATTCAATAAATTATAATGTGCTACATATGTATTGTTTATGCTTGTGAAAATTGGGCGCGCTTGTGGGTGCGCTTGCCGCGTGCAAGCGTTGCTAGCGTCCCTGCGTTAGCGGCGGCGGGTCGAAGCCAGCAACTGAGTCGAAGTTTGGTTCGTAGCCGCAGCCCCCGTCGGGCGGGGTTACCTGGGAACTTCGACAGCAGTGTACGGGGCGGGCCTACCGTCAGTATAAAAGGCCGACCCTTTCCGGCGGTTAGCAGACCCAGAGCCACGCCGCGCCTACATGACGGCGAACACTTGGTTGACTGGTGAACGCTTTCAATACTTCCCAACACGTATTATTGTGCTTGCACTTGGCTGCTCGAACTTGCCCTAACGGGCCTCCGGCCCTTGTAATCTGTGTGTTGATGAACCTGCCCGCACTCCCCTGCCCCTACTAGTTGGGGCCCCTTTCCTGCGCTGTGTGCGCCCCCACGGCAGCTGGCCAGCCGTCTGCAACAGGGCAGCTCTGAGCCTAAGACCCTGCAGGAACCAGCCCACCGGACCAAGAGCAGTCCGCGCCCCTGCAGCTGCAACCACGTCAGCTGCCATCTAGTGCCCGCTCCCAGCACGGCGAGCGAAGACAGCAGTGAGCGAGCCAAGTGGTCAGGTTTGGTTAACACCACTCTCGTTAGAGGGTTTAAGGTCCTGGGTTTGATCCCCGGGTTGACCCCCGGATTTCCGGGCATAGAGGTATCATCGCGGCTTGAGTGGAGTTCAGACTTTGGTTGACTAAGTCGGATTTGTCACGTCGGAGTCGGGTGCCTATGTCGACAAGTAGTTCAGGTGACCGATGAGGTGTTTCGGACTAGTAGGCAGTCCAGCTGGTGATGGTCGATCTACGACCAGTTTCTGCCAGAGTTGCTTGGTCACAGCACGAGATGCTGTTCCCCCATGTAACAATACCTCTACCTTTTTAAGTGCCCGTGCTGGTGTCACGCGCTGACGAGGGCTGACGGCTCTATGGTGTGTGGGATTCACACGACTGCTGTCCTCGTAGCAGGCGTGGAGCGAGAGAAGCAACACAGTTGGTAGACTTGCGTGTTACAGCACACGCACCGGAGACAAGCGCCAGCAGGCGCTCTTGCACTAGTTTGCTTAGGGTTTGCGTTGGTCTTGCAATAGAAATGCAGCACACACAGGCTGTATATGTGAGCACGAAGCAAGACGGGGCTTGCGTTCGTGCCAAGCGCTTAAGACGCCGCTCCAGCTGTACTGCAGGGGCACACGCCCATGGCAAGTTTGCTACCACGCGTGCCAACGCTCCCACCTCAGCTCAGCAGAAAGACGACATCACAATGATTATGCATGCGTGAGGCGCGCTTGTGCGCGTAATCAGGCAAAGTGCACACGCTGACAGACACAGCCAACGCACATCTGCGTAGGCAGGCGCTCACGTCGTGACGCACTCTCAAACCGAAACAGTGTTGCACAACAACTCATAAAATGCACAGGCGCGTGGAGCGCGCCACCTATTCCTCCGTTACCGCCCTGCGGCACGGTTTCCCCCGCCGTAACCCTGAAACTGAACGTACGCCCTTTCGTCCCCACGCTGTCTTCGACACCCGTCCCTTGCCGGGTCCGGTAACGCCGTGGCGCGTGACAGCTGTCACGCGCTGACGAGGGCTGACGGCTCTATGGTGTGCCTACGCACGACTCCCCCCCCCCAGCCGCGGCGTGGTAATCAGCCGTGGTCTGGTAGACAGGTGGGCACACTGCGCGGCTTATGCAAACAAAAAAATGCAGCAAATCAACTTCACGCACGCATAAAGCAACAGACAGCTAGATGTCCACCCGTGTGCGGGCCTGCTCACACATGCTCACACTGCCGCAGAGTCACACCAACACTTGCAGGCCCTCCCGACGCAATCAGAGGACGCGGGAGGAGCTCAGGGGCCTGACGTTCGTGTACGTGGCGGGATGAAATGCTTTGCGAGTTGCTTGTATGCCCCTTGGTCGAGCCGCGCGGGATATGACGCAAGTTGATGCTTGCTAGCCTCTGCCGGGCCTGGGCGTGGCGTGCTCATGCGAACAAATGACAAACGACATGCAATCACACCAGTAGTGTGCTGGGCAGGTCTGCGCGCACAAAACCGTGACGCCTTTTCCCCGCCGCAAAGTAAACGATCCAAACACACGTGGCCCCGGCGATGACCATCAGCTTGCCTTCCTCGCTACGCGCGCGCAGCCAAGCCAGGCGGGCCGGGTCAGCCGTGTTGACATACTCTAGTGGTGCCCAGGCTATCACGGCATCCCGCGCGTGGCGCACGGCATGCTCAATGCTCACGTCTAGAACCGGGGCAATGCACTCAATCCACACAACTCCCATATCCACACCCTTTTCAGACGCTTCCTTGAATGCCGACGCTGACGCTGCTCCAGGCCCGCTGCTCGGCTCTCCACGACGCAGGCGGCAGCCTTGCTGACGGATCCACGCTGCCGTGCCGGGCGACACACCCCACGGTGCGTAGACGCTGACTGCCATGCCGAGGTCGATGAAAGAAGCAAGGTGCTGCAGCTCGGACGTTGTTGACCGGTGCTGACCGGCGCTGCCGAGGCGTGCGCTGTTGGCTAGCTGCTCAGACTTGGCGGTGCCGTGCGCTCCGGGCATGACTTGCTGCAGGGCAGCGCGGGCGCCGTCGATGGTGGTGATGTCGGGAGGCACGGAGGTGTCGGCTGTGGTGGCTGCAGCGCGGGCCACCTTCTCAGGTGGGACAAGGCGGGGCCGAAGCTGAGGTAGGCCGACGATTTCACTGGTGCCATCAGGATACTCAATCAGGAAGTGATGCACACGCCGCCGCTGACCGGCGTAGCTGACCACGCCAGCACCCGCGGCTGTGCGGGTGCGGCGGCCCTTGGACTCACGCATGGCGAACGCTCCTTGCAGATGCTTGAGGTGCGGGGGCGGCCGACCCTGCTCACGACGCTGTACGGCCTTCTGCTGCAGGGCCTGGACGGTGACGCCGGAGTTGACGCATGGCGGACAGATCCAAGTGCCCTCGGGAATGGACTCCAGCGGCGGGCTGAGACAGAACGTGTGCCAGCCGTTGCCGCATGCGTCACACAGCAGCATCCACTCCTCGTTGTCGGGCATTTTGCACACCTCGCAGGCGAGCGTGGCAGACGGACGTGCCAGGCGTGGGTCGATTTCTTGGTCGGAGATGGGCAGGTGGCAGGGGGCGACATGCGTGACGTGTGCTGTGATCTTGGTGCCGCAGCGGCCCTCAAGCTCAACTACGCCAGACGGACGAATCTCGGACACGCGCAGAATCTCGGGGCGAGCGGCGGCGTCCAGGCTGGTGCGCGCGGTGGTGTTGCGGTAGTACACGTAGTCACCGACGTCAAACTTGCGAACCTTGGGGTCGAGGCCGCCTCCACGCAGGCGTGCGTAGCGCAGGCGGTCACGGTGCTGGGCAGTGGCAAGGTTGGCGCCGGCGATGACCATGTTCTTGCGCACAGCTGCGGCACGCACCATGACGGCGCGAGCCGCTGCTTCCGGATCATCTAGGTCGATCTCACCCTCGAACCGTGGCTTCACCGCAGGTGGGATTACCGGGTCGGTGGCGTAGATGATGGTGTAGGGGCAGAGCTTGGTTGAGTTCTGGACGGAGCAGTTGTAGCCAAGTGCGACTGCGGGAAGCTGCGTGTCCCAGTTCTTGAGGCCCGCGTTGCTGTGCGCCAGCTTGGCAAGCGCACGCTTGCAGGTCTGAACGGCGCGCTCACTCAGGCCGTTGGCTTGGGGATGGTTGGCTGATGTCTGGCGGTGGTCGATAAGCGACTCCATTAGCAGAGAGGCGAAGGCGCCCTTCCACTCGCCGCCCTGGTCGGTGCACACTTCAGCGCAGGCGCCGTACACACCCAAAACGTGTTGACGGAAGGCGAAGGCGGTGTTGTCGGCGGTCTTGGACGGCAGCGGGATGAGCACCACGAACTTGCTGAAATGCTCCACACACACCATGACGTACTGGTTGCCATGCTCTGTCTCGGTGAAGGGCCCGCACAGGTCAGCGCCCCAGCGGTAGAACAGGCCGCCAATCGGCAAGGGGTTCAGCTCGGCGGGATGCGAGGTGAAGCTGGCTTTGACGCGGTCACAGGTGGTGCAGTGCTTGACGGTGTTGGCTACGTCCTCCTTGATTCCACGCCACCAGAATGAATGTAGCAGCAGAGCGCAAGTGCGGCGGACGCCCCAATGACCACTCTGCTCGTGCATCTTGCGCACCAGCTCACCACGCTCCGCCGGGCGAGGCACCACGCGGCTGCGCCCATCCAAGCCCACGATGACGAGCTGATTGCCTTGCCAACGGTAACGCACGGCGCGCCTCTTGATGCGCCGTGCTTCTGCGTCTGAGATGTTGCTGGGCAGTTGACGGGAACGTAGGAAGTTGATCATAGGCTCATCCGACCATGCGTCGCTGTCGGCAGGGGTAAGGCCCTCAGGCTCCGCGGAGGCAGTGGCAAGGACGACCGACGAGACGGCGGTGCTGACGTTGAGGGGTTTATTAGCAAACACGCCGGCGAGGCTTGGGCGTGGCGAGTCGATTGCTGTCACGAGAGCAACGGGGGCCTGGCGAGGAATAACTGAGACCAGGTCATCAGCGAGGGCACGGCCAATGGCGATGGTGCTGGCCAGGTAGTTGATGTCAGTAGCTCGCACTAGCAGTGCCTTGCGCCGCTGTTCAGACCAGCCCGGCACATCCGTCACGCCGCCCTTGAAGCCCAGTAACGACTCACACTCGGCAGCAGACGGCGCGGTGTAGCGCCCGAGGGAGGCGTCCAAGATGGGGCAGGCGCAGGTAGGCTGCTCAGACTCCAGAGTTGCGGCGATGGTGCCCGCCATTAGCGCCTTAGCGGGACGGCCCTCAATGTCGCAGGGGTACAGCGGTGGACGGAGAAGCTTGCGGGTGATGGGCACGGTGCGGCCTGGGCCGAGGGAGGCTTGGGCGTCGCCGGCGGCGGCAGGGCGCGTCGCAGCATCCGTCATCTCATGCAGCGTGTTGTCCGGGGCGAGGCTGGTCCAGGTGCGATACAGCTGGTGAAAACCCGAGCCAAACCGTGCCGAGTCAGCCACCACCGGCTTACCCCACGCCTCACGTGCAATGCTGTCAGACTGCCGTTGCTCCTGAGCTGGCGCAGGCCCGGTGCCCACGCTGGCGCCGCAGCAGAACATGACGCGGTCGTGCCCCAGCACGCTCTGCGCCAACTGCACAATGCGCACTGCCACCGCTTGCGCCGCGACGTCACCGGAGCTCCAGTAAGCGCAGATCAGGACGGGCTCGCTGCCCTTGCCAATGAGTTGCAGATGGTGCTCGGTGATTTCGGCTGCTAGCTGCGGTACCGTGATGAAGGTGTCAGCCCAGGCAGACGCAGGAAACGTTGATGGCTGCTGGTCAGTCAGGCGGGGGAGGCGCTGGAGCAGGGCTTGTCGGGCGTCACGACTGGGCTCGCAGCTGTAGTAACGCTTGACGGGGATGCCGTTTAGCAGGCAGGCGTGAAGACCGGGCGCCAGGCCGCCCAGAGGTTCGAACAAGGTGATGCCATGACGATACGCGTTGTCGTACCAGTTTGACGCGTTGACGGCTGCAGCTGACGGCACGGGCGGCACAGACGGCGCATCAGCTGACTGAAGGCGCCGCTTCCGCGTGGCTCTCCACTCAATGGCCGATGCACGCAACAGTTCTCGCACCACCTTGGCCTCCAAGTCGGGGTCGTCATCTGGCTGCGGGCACGCACTCTCGAATCCCCAACCATTCCAACCAAAGGCTGCCTCCTCGGACGAGGGCAGGAAGTCGGAGGCAAAGGGCGCCACAGGAGCTGAGGCGTTGAGTGCCGCATGCAGGACCTGACATGACGCGGCGCTCGATGCAAGAGCGCTGGTAGCGTTGGCTGGTAGGGGCCGTGCGTCAAACCCGTCGTCATCTTCATCCAGGCGGGCGCCAGAGCCGTCGGCGCTGCTGGCTATGGGGTTGCGGGAGAGGCCGTCGGCATTCTGATGCTTGATTCCAGGGCGATGCTCGATGGTAAAGTTATACTCCTGAAGAACCAGAGCGAAACGCGCATACTGGCCGGTGAGGCCCTCCGAACTCATTAAATAAAGCAGCGGCTGGTGGTCGGTAACCAGCTTAAACGGCGTGTCGGATCCAATGAGATGATGGCGTAGCATTTTTACTGCCCACACAACGGCCAGCATTTCACCCTTGTAGGAGCTATAATTGGCCTCATGCTTGTTGAGAGAGCGACTGATGCACGCGCACATATACTCCTGGCCGTTGTCGTCAAGCTGTCCCAGCACGGCGGCGATGCCCTTATTCGAAAAGTCAGTGTGGAGAATAAGCTGCCGGCTGTAATCAATGCGTTTTAACACCACGTTCGGCTGTGTAAACACCTCCTTGATGGCGCGGTGTGCCTCCTCCTGCTCGATGCCCCAGCGCCAGGGCACGCCGGCCTTAAGCAGGTCGTTGAGGGGAGACGCCAGTTCGCTCATGCGCGGGATATAACACCTATAGTAGTTGATGAAACCAAGTTGCGTGCGTAGCTCGGACACGTTCTTCGGGGATGTGAGAGCCAGGATGGCGGAGACCTTGGCGTGATGCGGGGATATGCCGAAGGTAGACAGGTTATGACCAAGGTATTCTATCACGTCAGCGCCGAAGATTGACTTGTCAGGATGCGCACGGAGCCCACACGCTGACAATGCGTCCAAAACCTTGGCAACGGCTAGTACATGCTCTTCTGCGGTCTCGGTGGCGATAAGAACGTCGTCAATAAACGAAACGGCCCAATGATCCACGCCAGCACGTCGTAACTCATGATCCATGCGCCGCTGGAACGCCGCAGACGCATTTTTGAGCCCATACGGCATGCGGGTGTATGCGATGAGCCGGTTGCCACACCAAAACGCGGTTTTGCCCTGGTCCTCCTCAGCTATTGGAATTTGCAGAAATCCCTGCCGCATATCCAGCTTACTGAAAAATCTCGCCTTGCCGACGCGTTGAAAAATCTCCTCAGGTCGATGTAGGCCGTACTTGTCCGGCGCGGTGACCTTGTTGACAGAGCGGTAGTCCTGAGCCATGCGCGCTGCGGTCCAGAGGCCTGTAGACTCATCACGTTTGGCGGCGATAACGGGGTTGACGGCGACGCGTGTGGGGCCAGTCCACTCCTTGCAGATACCCGGCTTAAGCAGTTCATCAGTTTTGGAGCGAATAATCTCCTGCTCCTTGGGGCTGTACCGGCGGGCCGACTGTATGACGTTGCCATCAGTAGTTAAATCAAGCCGAAACGCACCAAGTTCGCCACAGTAGCCAGGTAACTCCTCCATGCTGTAGGCGAAGGCAGCAGACTTGTGGTCGCGGACGGTTTGTTGCAACTGGGCCATGACTTCAGGCGACATGCCGACTGCATGCCCCCATACCCAGCCGCCCTCCTTATCCTTCTCATACCGTTCACACGCTGCCGCAGCCATCTTGCCGTCAAAGGAGAAGGACTCGACGCTGGCCAGGACGCCGGATATGCCATGGAAGCCGTCGGCTGAAAAGCAGATGTCGGGGTCCAGGTTGTGATGCCAGCGGGCGCGCATCAGCGGCGGCGCGGCGTGCAGGGCTGCGCCAACGGCCTCCAGCTGCTGCATAGCCTCAATGCCCGCCAGACCACTAGCTGCCGCACCGGTGGCGCCCACCCCCGCTGCCATGGAGAGCAGCGCGGTGACGAGAAGCACGAAGGTGATGACGCCACGCCAGCTGCGCTTGAAGCCGGAGACGCGCTCCGGACGTGGAGGCGTGGGCTTCTTGCGCTTGCCCGTGCGCTTGGGCGGCTCAGGCTTGTAGTACACCGGCTCAGTAGGGTCCAGGGAGTAGATGACGGCCGTGGCGCTCTTGGTGATGAGGCTGTTCACCTTGTCCCAGGCGGCGTTGGTCAGGCTGGTGGCAACTGCGGTGGGCAGGTAGCGGCTCCAGATAGGCATTGCGTTGGAGCTCTTGGGGTTGGCGCTGCTTGGCTCGGGCTCAGAACTGGCGGGGTTGCCGCTGCTTGGCTCGGGCTCGGCACTGGCGGGGTTACCGCTGCTTGGCTCGGGCTCGGCGTTGGCTCCGGCCTCAGCGACGGCAGTAAATCCCCCCCCCAGCTCCGAGGCAGGCGGTGACGCGAGAGAGCTGGCGCAGCAGGCAGCGCTGAGGCCAGCCGCGGCGAGGGCAGCACGGACGCCGTTGGCGTTGCGGATGGGCACGGACAGGGCGAAGGTGGGGTGCTCGAGCAGGTTGGGCCGGAAGTGCAGCACCGGCTGAGGGTACTGCGTGATCCAGTCGGCCACGGCACGCAGCTGGGGGTTGCCCACCAGCAGATCGAAGAGATGAGTGTCATCCACCACCAGCGTCTTGGTCATGGGCAGGCGAGTCTCGTAGGCGGAGCCAGAAACCAAAACCAGGGAAAGGCGCTCGGTGTCCAGCTCGAGGCCCACGCCCAGTGGTGGCGGTGCCGGTGGCGAGCCGGGAGGACGAGGGACGGACGGGCAGATTGAAACGGCGCACTGTCTGGGTGGTGATGAGGTTCACGTCGGCTCCGGCGTCGCGCAGGGTGCCAGGAAAGCAGCTGCGGCTGGCACTGCCGGCGGAGGAGGCGGATGATGACGAGGCGGCAGAGGCAGCTGCTGAGGCGTAATTGACGTCGAGGCGCAGGCTGTGTTCTCCGAAGTAGAATAGGTGCACGGGCTCGGTGAAGTAGGAGCGGGCAGTGGGGTCGCGCTCCAGTAGGTCACGAAGCTCTGTTGGAGGGATGGCGGAGATGGGACGGAAAGCGCCACGGGGAGGCGGATTGATGGCGCAGAAAGGCGCAGCGCGGCCGCCTTCCAGGATGACACCCGCACGGTAACGCGAGGGTCCGCTGAAGCTGGTGCCAGGCGCCGCAGAGCCATCAGTGGCCGCCACACATGATGAAGCCGCCACAGCAGCAGGGGCTGCCGCTGCCGAGATGTCGGGAGGCATGGGCAGCCGGGGCTCACCCAGGCTGTCATCATAGGCAGTGATGGTGGCAGTAGAGGCGCGCGCAGCGAAGGCCGCTCCCTTGGTGACGATTTCGCGAGCTGCGCTGGGGTTGCTGCGCATGGCGGACAGGAGGCTGCCAACCCCGACACGCGCCGGCACTTGCAGGTCCGCCGGAGCGGCTGGCTGGCCCGTGTCGTGGTTGGGGTTGGCGCTGGCACGCGAGCCGGCACCGATGGCCTTAGGCTGGAACGACACGGGGGCGGGCTGCTGCTTGTGCGTGGCGCAGGCGGACGTAGCGTCGCCCACGGGGAAGCCGCCAGCTGCCGCCGCCACCATGGAGTCGCTGTTGCTGGCATGCAGGGCGAGCGACGCGAGAGCAGAGGAGCTGGAGTACCCGTGGTCGACCAGGGCCGTGACGCAGCTGCGGCCCGCAACGGAAGCGCCTGCGAGCCCGCCGTCCGACTCCAGCAGCAGGCGCCGGCAGCGGGCACCGACGCGGCGGAAGGAGCGCAGCTGGCCGCCGTAGGCAGACGGCAGGCCGCCGGCGTCCTCCGCCAGCAGAGGCCGGTCGTAGTACGGCTCGATGAGGCGGTGGTCACAGCAGAGGTCCGTGCCGAAGAGCCGGGAGACGGCGGTGTCCGCGAAGTCCAGCTGCGGCATGGCGGCAGAGACAGCGACGTGCAGCGGCAGGGTGGCGCTGCTGGTCGAGGGCTCGCTGGCGGCGCTGGCGGAGACGGTCACCACCGACGAGCAGAGGGCGGTGACGCGGCTGGCGCTGGCGGCGGGCGCGAGGCCCTCACTAGCGCCGAACAAGAGGGCGATGGCGGCGTCCGCAGTGTCCACCTGCAGCGCCGCGGCGCTGAACACCTCGCTCAGCGTCAGCGGGCTGAGCTCGTTGGCGTAGTCGGCGGGCGCGGAGCAGGCCAGGACGGAGGTGACGTTGCAGCTGTACAGCTCGTTGTCGAACTCGTTGTCGTACGCAGCCGTCACGGCCGCCGTCTTCACGTTGCCGCCGCTGCCCTGCGCCTCCCGGTGCGCGCGCAGGCCGCCGTCGAACAGGCGCTGCAGCGCGGGGTTGGCCGCCTTGAAGCCGGGCGGCGCCAGCTCCGGGTGCTGGACGTAGCAGGTGGCGCCGTGGAAGCGGTGGCAGAAGTCGCAGCGCGGCCGGTCGCGGTTGCTGCTGCCGTTGCCGTCGCGTGCCGCGTGCCCACCGCCGCCACCACCGAAGCCGCTGGCACCGTTCTTGCGCTTCTGCTGCTCGGCCTGGTACTTGGTGGCGGGCTGCTGCTGGCTGGCGGTGAACGCGTTGAAGAACTTGATCATGTCCGGCAGGCTGTAGGCCGGCGCCAGGTCGGCGGCGCCGGTGACCAGGACGGCACTCGCCTTCTTCTTCAGGACGTTGCAGTCGGCGGTGGCGTGGCTGTTGTTCCACTTGTGGTGGGTGCAGAAGAACTGCTTGCCGGCACCAGCGCTGGGGCTAACCGTGGAGGCGCTGGTGACGGTGACGCTGCCCTTGCCCTTGGCCGCGGAGCCACCCTTGGAGGTGCTGGCGCCGCCGCCGCCGTTGCCGCCGTCGTTGCCGAAGATGCCGGCACCCTGGTCGGCTTGCGTGAAGCGCTCGTTCTCCCAGGCGGTCTCGGCGTCCTCGGCCATCTCGTCCAGGCGCGGGAACCACGTGACGCGGGCAATGATGCTCCACTTGCCGCTGATGCTCTGGCGCACGCCGAGGTCGAGCTTGCCGTAGTAGCCGACCGCGAACTGCTCGTCGTTCTCGTCGAGGTACGGGCGGCACTTGTGCGCACTGGCCAGCAGCAGCTTGGGGGACCGGCCGTCCTGGCGGAGGCGCGGCCACTCGCCGCGGTGGTGCTTGCGGCGGTCGGGCTCGAAGTGGGCGTTGAGGAGGTCAATGAACCACTGCAGCAGCTCGGGGCCGGCGAAGGTCTTGTTGGCGTTGGAGGTGACCTTCTTCCACTCGGTCTCGGCGTAGGTGGGGATGTCGCCGCCGGCCTTGGTGCTGAGGGCACGCAGCCAGAAGTCGAACTGCGACTCGCTGATGGGCAGCTCCACGATAGATTGCATCACGTCGGTGGCGGGGATGTCCTTGTACGCGCAGTTGGCGTTGGTGCGCCTGATGCGATGCATGTTGGCACGGAGCTGGTCGATCACCCACGATATGGTCTTGAAGTCGAAGGGCTCACCGCGCTGCGCGGCGGTCAGGTTCGAAGGCACGGAGTCAGCCATGTCGTCGTCGTAGGTGTCTTGGATAGCTGCACCGGGGACGAGAGGGCTGGGAACAGGGGTGACAGGAGGAGGCGGAGGCGGAGTGGGAGAGGGAGGCGGAGGCGGAGTGACAGAAGGAGGCGGAGGCGGAGTGGCAGAGGGAGGCGGAGGCGGAGTGGCAGAGGGAGGCGGAGGCGGAGTGGCAGAGGGAGGCGGAGGCGGAGTGGCAGAGGGAGGCGGAGGCGGCGCAGGGGTCTGAGCAGTCGCAGGGGTTGCTGCTGCTGTCGCACCGCTAGCACCTGATCCGCTCGCAGACGCCGCACTACCACCAAGGTCCGCACCTGGGTCGCCGCCACTCACACTGCTCTCTACTGCTAGTGCTGTCGGGTCCGTAGGCTTAGCTGCACGCTGCACCGTAGGCACCAAGGCAGTCTGCGCCGCAGGGTTGGCACTACCCGACGCACCGCCACTCACGTACGCAAAGGCCGCGCTCGCAACGCTGGCTGCCGCACCCCCACCTGCTCGTGCGAGTGAAGAGAGAAGCCGGCGTGGCGAGAGAAGAGCAGCCGAAGTCGCTTCTTGCTGCCTGGATGGCGACCCTTGCCGAGACGCCGAAGGAGAACCAGCAGGGGTGGCCTGCCGCGACGTTCGAGGCGTGGCGGACTTGCTGTTCACCTTGCTGGAAGGCGCTGAGCCGCTGTTGTAGATTCTGCCGGAGCGGGTCGTACGGTTGGCTCCAGGTAACGGCGCCTCTGTCTCACGCTCAGATAGAACGGGCGAGAGGATGGGCAGAGGCAACCGTGAGTTGTTCTGTGCCAGTTGACAATGCTGGGGCCCCTAGCGGGCAACAAGGCAGATGAAATGCGCTGCTGGAAGCTGCCAACCAAGAGCAGAGTGGCGTAGGCTACGAGCGCTTACTGCACAATGATCTGCTGACAAGACGATGCAGGAATAAACACCAGATACCAAAGACTGAAGCCCAAGTAATAACACGCTGCTGAAGCTGGGGATGACGCAGGCGTAGCCCGTAGCCGTAGCCCCCTTAATAGATCACGTTGCCCGACGTTGCTGCCTCCAGACCAGCCCACACGCAAGACTTACTGGCTCCGTGACGCACTGTCACGCAATGAAGGAGCCGCGGTGCCTGAGGAAGGACTCCGCTTAGTCGGCGGCGTGGCGGGCGGGGGAGCGAGGGCGGAAGAGGGGGTACGAACCGGGGTGCCGGACACCTGGGCAGGCCTGCTCCTCGTAGTTGTCCCGAACGGCGCGGAGCACGCGGCAGTCGGAGGAGGAGTGCGTGGCGAACTTGCCGTGCACCAGGCAGCCGTAGATGCGCTCGACCTTGACGGGGGCGCGCCACGTGGTGCAGGCGTCGTACGAGGGCGACACCAGAGCGCGTTGGTAGTTGTCGGGGTTGTCAGCCAACGGCTCACGGGCAAGCACGTTGGCGGGCACGCCGTACCGCTGCAGGGGCGCACCGGCGCGGGGAGGCGGAGGCGGAATGGGGCTGCGGGAGCGGGCACGGCGGCACGGCGGCACGGCGGTACGTGGACGACGCTCGGCCGGTCCGGCCGGCTGCTCACGAGCGATAAGGGTGTCCAGCGAGTTGGTGAGCAGCTCCTCAACACGCGAAGACGACGATGACGAGAAGTACGTGAATGGATTGCGACGGTTGTTGCGACTCGAGTTGCCAGCGAGGTCGCGCTGATGACGGTTGCTCATTGAAGCGAGCAAGGTCTCGCGAAGGCGTAGACGGGCGATAGCGGGGGATGATGGGCGAATGCGGACTCGAAAAACTGCGAGGACGCGCGAAGCCTTGGGCTCCGCGGTCTTGCTTCGTGCTGGGATTCACACGACTGCTGTCCTCGTAGCAGGCGTGGAGCGAGAGAAGCAACACAGTTGGTAGACTTGCGTGTTACAGCACACGCACCGGAGACAAGCGCCAGCAGGCGCTCTTGCACTAGTTTGCTTAGGGTTTGCGTTGGTCTTGCAATAGAAATGCAGCACACACAGGCTGTATATGTGAGCACGAAGCAAGACGGGGCTTGCGTTCGTGCCAAGCGCTTAAGACGCCGCTCCAGCTGTACTGCAGGGGCACACGCCCATGGCAAGTTTGCTACCACGCGTGCCAACGCTCCCACCTCAGCTCAGCAGAAAGACGACATCACAATGATTATGCATGCGTGAGGCGCGCTTGTGCGCGTAATCAGGCAAAGTGCACACGCTGACAGACACAGCCAACGCACATCTGCGTAGGCAGGCGCTCACGTCGTGACGCACTCTCAAACCGAAACAGTGTTGCACAACAACTCATAAAATGCACAGGCGCGTGGAGCGCGCCACCTATTCCTCCGTTACCGCCCTGCGGCACGGTTTCCCCCGCCGTAACCCTGAAACTGAACGTACGCCCTTTCGTCCCCACGCTGTCTTCGACACCCGTCCCTTGCCGGGTCCGGTAACGCCGTGGCGCGTGACAACAGGAAGGCTGTGCGCAATTCGTCAATGTTTGGCACGCGCTGGTGTACGGTGTTGAACTCGCGCATCCACGCGACGGCCCACTTCTGAACCGCCCCGCCCACGTAAAACACGAAATGTGCTACAGGGTCGCACCGCTGTAGGACTAGGTACATGATCAGCACCTCAAACCACGTGGCGACGTGGGAGATGAACTTGGTCGTGTTACCGGCGAACGTGGGGTACTTCATGCGGGGCTTTTCGTCATGTTTGCTAGTGGGGTCGGTTGCGCGCGTGCGGGTGCGCGTGGGTGAGTGGCCAGGCGAGATTTGCGCAGCGGAGCCAGGCGGTGTGTCGTTCACAACGCCCGTGATGCCCTCACCCGTCGTGCGCACTGTCGGCACGTCAGCGCCCGTCCCAACCGTATCCGCCCCAGGGGCCTGCCCGTCTGCAAACCGTACCTGGCGGCGGACCACCATGAAGTCGCCCGGGTCCTCGCCCCACGGGCCGACCTCCATCATGGCGGCAAGCAGCGCGTCGTCGTCGGGGCCGCCCTCCCACAGCTCGCGATTGTACGTGCGGCGGAACTTGTCCGCGACGAACTTGCGCACGGGCCCACGGGCGGTCTGGATGGGTAGCGTGTCAAACACGGTCTGACCGGCCGGCAAGGCCCGGAACTCCTGGACCCAGCGCAGGACCTCCTGCCGGTCGACTTGCGGCTGACGCGGAATCTGCGGCTGGCGTGGGGCCCCGGTGTTCTGGCGCTGGGGCGGTCGCTCGTTAACAGCCGGCGCTGGGTGCACCTGGTGCACCTCCTCGCCGGCGCCGTGGCCATGGCTGGCCTCGCCCATGCTGAAGGTGGGCGCCGGGCGCGGCAGGGACTGCGGGTGCGGCGCGTGCTGCTGCTGCTGCTGGGCGCGCGCCTCCTGCAGCTGGTGCTGAGCCGCCAGGAAGTTCTGTTCGGCCGCGGCCAGTGCGGCAGCCTGCGCGGTGACCCGCTGCTGCTGGGCCTGCGCCGCTGCCTGCGCGGTGGCCTGCTGCTGCTGGGCCTGCGCGGCGGCCTGCGCGGCGGCCTGCTGCTGCTGGGCCTGCGCGGCGGCCTGGGCCCGCGCGGCGGCGGTGTTCGCCACCGGGCGCGGGTCCGTGGGAGCATTGTTGCGTTTTGCTGCCGCGAGCTGGATCCGCAGGTTGCGGTTCTCTATGAGGACCGCTTCCATATTGGGGCGCACGCGGAGGCCTGCTGCTGTCAGCTGGCCGTCGTCCTCGCCGTCGCCATCGCCCTCCCCCGAGCCCAACTCGCCTTCCTCGCCTTCGTCCAGTTCTTCGGACCCACTGGCTACGGGGGTGCCGCGGGCGGTGGCGAAGGGGTCGGGGTCGTTATCCTCCTCAGCATTGCCACCGCCGGGCGCGGGGTTGGCCGCCAGCGACGCGCGCTGGGTCGTCTTGCGGCGACGCGTGGGCTGCCCGCGCTGCTCCAGGTCCAACTGCTCCTGCAGCTCCTGCTGTTCGGCCAGAGCATTTTCTGCCTCCATATTTTTTGCTCTCAAAGAGCAAGCCTTCGTTTTTGAGGCGGGCAAGCAGGGCCTGCGCAGCAGCGACATCGGCGGGCAAGGCAAAACCGTAAACTTTAGCCAGGAAGCTAATAGTTGTATTGCTGGTTTCGGCAAAGTCGTCAGGCAGATCAAGCGTGTAAATCTCGCAGTATTTCTGCAAGCACGTGCGCCATGCCGTGACGAGTTCCGGAGTTGGGCTCCCGGAAGACATATTGCTAAATTTTTAGCAGCAATTCGCCTAAGGGTAATATGCGAACCTCCAAGACTGGCACCGAGCGAGAGCAGGGTGTAACCCTACGTCAGTGTTTTGCCCCCTAACCTTATCGACCCCCACTAACCCCCCCCCCCCCCCCCCCTTAACTGGGGTGCGGACCCCTTCAAGCCCTCCGCGGCCACCGCGCCCAGGATGCGCCGTTTAACGTTCAAATGGGTTCTCCGTCAAGCATTACACCTGCTAGCATCAAAGTCTTGGAGAACAAGTGGCTGCCCCGGTCTGGGCGCCACACTCAGCAGGGCCCCTGCACCCCCCCCCCCCTTTACCCCTCCAGCCCCCCTAACCCCCCCCCCCCCCCGGCCCGCCCCGCCCCAGCCCTCCCCCAGCCCTCCCCCAGCCCGCCCCAGCCCGCCCCAGCCCGCCCCAGCCCGCCCCAGCCCGCCCCAGCCCGCCCCCAGCCCGTCCCCATCTGCCCATGTCCCTGTCTACCCTCCACGCAGCGTATCCTCGCGCCACACGTCCATGTCGTATTGCAATCACAGCACGCTACTTCCGCCTGCTTACTTCTTGGCCTTCGGCTTGCCCTTATGCTTCTTCTTCTTCCCCTCCTCCTCGTCCACCTCCCCCTCCTTCACCTTGGGCGAGCCCGAGCCCCCGGCAGTCCGCTTAGCCGCACGCCTTGCGGCCGCCGCAGCCTTCTTGGCAGCCATCTGCCTAGCCGCCGCAGCCTCCTCCCTGCGCTGCTGCTCCTCCTGCTCCACTTCCTGCCCCGCATAGCTCTCACCCCACGGTACCAAGTCACTAGGCCACACGGTCAGCACGTTGCCCTCGTCGCTGTCATCGAAGTCGTCCGGCGTGCACGCGCCGAGCCAGCCCATGCTCAGCGCGATCCACATGATGGCCTGGCGGTCCCTCTTGCCGCTGGGGAGGATGATGTCCCGCATGAACACGCGGTTGGACTGCAGGCTCGCGCGGCTGACGGACACCACCAGGCCCAGCGCCGCGTTGGCGCCCCACACCTTGTCCACGCCCCTGAAATTGCCAAATACGCAGGAATCGGACAGTTTAGGCACAGGCATTAAACAATGCATAATGGGCACGCCCCAGTAACGCAGCTCCAGATGCAATGTGTCCCAAGTTTGCCCTGCCCAGGCTTGCCTGTTCCAAGTTGCTCCCTGCCCTCCTGCCCCTAATGCACCCTTGTCTACCCAAGACGGCCACCCATCCAGCCACCCCGACCCTCAACGCCCGCCCTGGCGCGCCCCAATTCCGCACACGGTCACCCCCCAGCCTGAACCCATGGTGATACATGCCCCTCCCCCCCCACCTCCCCGCCGCTCGAAACTCACAGGAAGAAAACCTCCTTGGGTACGTACATGTCGCCCACGAGCCTCCTCTTCATCACGCCGTACTGGTTGGTGCACAGCGACCAGCAGTTCACGAACTCGTACTCCTCGTCGCAGCCGGCGGCCGGCACCTTGTCCATCTCCGCGATCCACGCCTCGGGCAGGCCACTGAGGTCGTCCTGCATGTGCATCGGTTCAATGTGCAACGTATGGGCGGTTTGGCTATGAATGGCTCCCCGCCCTTTCCCCCCGCCCCCCCCCCCCTCCAGACAGTGCCGGGGCCGCAGCTACGGGCAGAGCCACGCTGAAAGGGCCACGCGACTTGCCTCGTCGTCCTCCTGCCGGTGCACGGGGAAGATCGCCGATTTGAACGTCAGGCTAGTCCGGTTGCCCGGGCTCAGGTCCGCGTAGCGGACCGCCTTCAGCTGCAGCACCTCCCGCTCCACAAACGCGTCCTCAACAAAAATGATTTTGATGTTGTCCACACGGGCGATGCCGACAATCATCATGCCCTCCAGTTCGTGCGCCTCCATGAAGGATTGCTTGTCCAGCTCCTCGAGGGGCTCCTCGTAGCGCTGGCCCTTCTCTCCCAGCAGGACCCCGTTCCTGGGCTCCACAATACCCCACCGGCTCCCAGGCAGCGCATCAACGATGGCGTAGCAGTGCTTGGTGGCCACCGCGAGGACCTCGCCTACGCGCGTGAAGATGGGCTTGATCATGTTCTTGATGGCTAGCGCTGTCAGCTGAGCACCTTCCGGGCGATTTGCCCATAAACTACGTAGCCCCTCCATGTTTGCGAGTTTAGAATACCGCGCGGAGGGAGTAAGTTTGAATAGGCGCGCGCGCCCTCATGTGCCCAGCGGTCGCCTCCTGCTGCCATCTATGACTGCGCGTGCGGTATTTTAAAGCCAACAACCATACACATATCCAGCAACTGCTGGATGCGGTGACCTACTCGATTTTATCGACCGCAAGCCTCGCAACCATGGCGCTGCAGACCCAGCTAGCATCCCTAGTTCGTTTAGACAAAAGGCACGAACATGTCCACCAACTGCACGGCCCAGCTATGCCGATTCCGGCACTGCAGCTAACAATTGGCGACGGCGAACGCCCTGACACCCTCACGTGTCTCCAGCGCAACAGGAACAAGTTCCCGGATCAGGACGCTGTTTACAGCTTTTACATACTGTCCCCGGACACGGGATCGCACCACGCGTACTCGCTCCCTGCCGGGGCATCGGGGAACCCTATTGCCTGGCCAGGGAGTTATGACAAACGGAGCCTGCCGGTGGCCAGCCTCCAGGACGAGGTGTGGGCACCGGAACCAGGTGAAGGTCTTCGTACGTGGCGCAAGGGCCTGGAAACGCCTGCGGGACTGCCTGGAGTACAGGGAGATGAGCAAGGACTGGCCCGAGCGTGGGCCTGCTGTGTTTGCTATTCCCGGGATGGCAGACGCACAGCAGCAGCAGCAGCAGCCACAGCCACAGCCGCAACAGCAACAGGCGCAGGCCTGGTCCTTCGCTGACTTCCACCCCCGTGATATCACCTTTACGAACGACCTGGGCTCCGGTGGATACAGGACCGTCAAGGGAGGTGAGCGCGTAACGGTGGGCGGTAGCGTTTGGCAGGCCTATGCGGGATGGGTGTGTTCGATGCGCATAGCAGATCAAAACTTCGGTATTTCGCCCCTGCCCGCCCCTGGCCGCCCCCGGCCGCCCCATGCCGCCCCTGCCCGCCCTCGGCCGCCCCCGGCCGCCCCCGGCCGCCCCTGGCCGCCCCTGGCCGCCCCTGGCCGCCCCCGGCCGCCCGGGGGCGCCCCCGGCCGCCCCCGGCCGCCCCCGGCCTACTGTCTGAATTGCTCGCGTTGCCTTCGTGACAGGGGTCGCCACGGCTACGGGAGACTTGGTCGCTGTGAAGTTCTGGCAGTATGAGCGGCTGCCCGGCATCCAGGCCAACCTTGGCATGCTCGCGGTCCCGCCCAGTCCCCACGTACTGCGCCCCCGTGGCTTGTACTGGGAAGACGGCGTAGCGGTCGGGGTTGTGTTCCCGCTGGTGGGCGATGGGCGCACACTGGAGGACTTGTGGAACGTTGTTGGGCCGGGACACGAAAAGGTGCCCGTGCGCGCACTGCTGGCTGCGGTACTCCATGCCGTCGTAGGCGTGTCGCACATGCACCGTGCCGGCTTCATCCACCGCGACCTGAAGGCACCCAACATCGCGGTGGGTGCAGTGTACTGTGTAATAGAGTGGCACTCATTACAACCAGAATGCACAAAATCAATTGGCGCACGGACCGATGTCGGAAATCTTTCCACGCCACCAACCTTGTTTTGACGCAGGTTGGTGGAGCGGTTGGTGGAGCGTGCACCGCTGTGCTCCTCGACTTCGACCAGGCGTGCCGCGTGGGCACCGTGTCTGGCCTGGTACGTGCCTGCTTCCCCTTATACTTGAACAGCGCCTCCGATGCACACTCCTTAGCTGCCCAATCCATGCATACGGGTGACAGCAGCTCGACTGTCGAGTAGCTTCATGGGCACTGTGCGCTGCCGCTGTCCCGCTGTTCTGCCGCTACCCCGCTGTTCTGCCGGAACATTACCAAACCATGTCTATTTTTTCGTTGCAATTTAGGCGGGGACCGAGGGCTTCAGGCCGACGGAGGCGGAGGGCGGCACGGAGCTCCACACGGAGGTTCGACCCATCGTGCGAGTGCTGATCGTGCGGGTGTTCGTGAGGATGGTGGTGTGTACACACTTCCCCAGCCGCGCGATCGCGACGCTGCTTACGGTCGGCCTCTTTGGCGAAGCGTGCGGCCCGGCGCAGGCCCTGTTCGTTGAACCAGGATCCCTGCGGGCCGCTGCCGCGGCCGCTGCTACTGGCGGGCCCGGCGTCATGGGGTGCACCTCGGCGCGGTTCTTCTGCCGCCGCGGGTGACCAGGCCAACGACAACGGCACGCTGTTGCTACTGGCAGGCCCGGCGTCATGGGGTGCACCTTGGGGCGCTTCTTCTGCCGCCGGGGGTTGCCAGCCCAACGACCACGGCACGCTGTTGCTGCTGGCAGGCCCGGCGTCATGGGGTGCACCTTGGGGCGCTTCTTCTGCCGCCGCGGGTGACCAGCCCGCCCCGCCGGCTGAGTGCGCTTGGTTGATGTGTTGCTGCTGCGGTCGCTCCAACGACCACGGCACGCTGTTGCTACTGGAAGCCATGTCAAGACTACTTATGAAGTTATTAGAAAGCCCTATCAACTGCTGCGGAGGAGAAGTAGTAGTGTCCCAAGCCGCCACCGTACCGCCACTATTAGTGCTGGCTCTAGCAAGCAGGACTAGAGTTGTCGTAAGAAGAAAGGTCAAAATGTATTGGCCAACTACCCGCATGGTCAGTGGTCGACAGCGGCAGCGAGGAGGCAACGCGGCGGGCGCCATCGAATGTCCATCAGCGACCGAAACGTCCGCCTGCACTGGCGGCACGCACTAGGCTTCCGCTTTGGTAATACATATGCGTGTTGATGCAGCGGGCACCATTTAGGCTGTGCTGTTGAAGCAATTGCAATCGCACCCAATCCGGCTTTGCCATGCTTACCTTGATCACAAACAAAGCATTACAGGATTACTCGTGTCAATATTTTAGATGTACATAGATAGCACATCTGGCTAGCACAAATAATCTTTCACGCACTACGCCGGGACTGCGTTGACCGGAGTCGTCATCGCCTTGTCACAAGTCGCGGTAGTGTCAACGACCACCCATGAATCCTTACGGGGTGTATGGTTATGAAGAGGGACCACCGCGTAATACTGCGGCGTCGGCTGGAGGACGCTTGACCGACGGCCATGCTTCCTCGGGTCTGCTGGGCCGGCGAGCCCAGCCGGTGCTCGTGCCTCGTCACCAGCAGGTGACGCCACCTACTGGCTACCCATTCGGCCAGCAAGGGGGCCGCTTCATCATGAACCCGACGAGCCTTTTGACTGGCGCATCGGCCGAGTTCAAGGCGCTGTTTACGACGCAACAGCTGGTTCTCCTCGACGACGTGCTCAACAGCAATGCGTGCACATTTCAGCAATTCGCGCGTTCGATCCAGGACCGCGTGGCCAGGGACGGGCCCCAGGAGGCGGCATCGTGGCTCGGGGAACCGCGCAACAACCTCCCCCCTATTTTGGCGGACGAGGTCGTGCGAGCTGTCGCTGAGAAGGCGGCGGAAGCTTGGACAAAGCAGTGAGTCGACGTTAGGAAAGGGGAGAGCTAATAAAGGGGAGCTGACTAGAACTTGGCTCGCTCGGGTTTGACTTGGTGTTGACTCCCCCCCCCCCCGGCCCGTGCCTGCTATTGCACGCACCTCGACGTACAGGAACGGCCGGCGCGGCGCCGCAACGGGAGAGGTCAGTGACGACCACAACAAGAAGGGCTCCGTGGACATCAGCGACGTGCCCGAGGAGTTCAAGTGCATCTTCCGTGACGTGCGCAGCCAGCCGCACCTGCTCATTTTCAACAAGGCATGGGTCTACAGGTGCGTGTGCTCTGCGGCCGACGGAGCGCGTGGTGAACTGATGCGAGCAGGTTGCGTGCTCAGGACTGATCCTGTATCGGTGTGTATGGATGCCTGCCAACCCGCGCGTCACCCCGCGCCTCGCCCCGCCGCGCCCCCCACCTCCCACAGCTTCATCAAGGCCGGCTACATGTGGAACGACTTCTACCTCGCCATGAAGAACGACAGGGACCCGGACTACGACGACGGCAAGGCCTACAAGACGTGCACATTGATCAAAACTTGCATCAAGTGCATGTGCAACCTGTGGACTGGCGACCCGTCATCATGGCAGGCGCTGGAGAAGCTGCCCGTTGCAATGCGCAAGATGATCAAGGAGGCGCTGACCAAGCGCATCCAGGGCTTCATCACCAACCACCAGTCCGGTACGACTGGGGGGGGGGCATGGCCTTTTTGCGCGCTAGTGCCTTCGCCCTGTAGCTTAAAGCCTGTGCAGGATGAAGCCTTACTGAGCTGCTGTTCCGTTCACCCTACCTGCTCCTACAGCCAACAAAAAGGCGCTGATCCCGTCAAGCTACGACGTGGTTCCGCCAGCGCCAGGCACGAGCAAGGCCGTCGCTGCCCAGGCGCTCCTCGACCTCATCTACGCGCGGTTCAAGGGCAAGCTGGGCGGCGTGGTCGTGAGCGGCATGGAGGACATGGGCGGCCAGGCGGGCGCGCTAACCGACGGCCAGGGCGCCAACGGCCAGGGCGCCAACGCAGCCAACGGCCAGGGCACCAACGGCCAGGGCACCCACGGCCAGGGCACCAACGGCCAGCCCCCCCAGGGCGGTGAGGGTGACGACGGCAAGCACGGCGACGGCGAGGGCGGCAACGGCGAGGGCGGCAACGGCGAGGGCGGCAACGGCGAGGGCGGCAACGGCGAGGGCGGCAACGGCGAGGGCGGCAATGGCGAGGGCGGCAACGGCGAGGGCGGCAACGGCGAGGGCGGCAACGGCGAGGGCGGCGACCGAGGTAGGCACGAGGCTTGAGGGAATAGCTGGGGTAGTCAGTACATGCTAAAGCATTAAATGTCACGCCTGTGTGTACAGGCGATGGCTCACCCTATGACGAGTATGCCGAGGCCTACGGAAACGTGGGGGAGGAGATAGGAGATGCCTACTTGGCGGAGGCGGCACGCGTCAATGTGCGCCACAGCCGGAGGTGCTACGACGTGCTGGAGAAGCGGGGCAAGGGAGTTACTGCCGCCGGTAAGGCCGGGTGTTGGGTGGTGGTGGGCATTGGTGGGGCGCGGGAAAGGCTTCGGGCAGCTTGGGGCAGGCCTGTGTGGCCTGGGGCGGCCTGGGGCGGCCTGAGGGAAACAGGGCGGCCTGGGGCGGGCTGGGGCGGCCTGGGGCGGCCTGAGGGAACCGGGGCGGCTTGGTACGGGCGAGGCGCACTGGAGGCCTTTGGGATATTTCACAGGTCACTGCTGCGTAGAAGTTTCCTGACGTTATTCGGCGGGTTCATTGACTTGGTTTGGTGCCTTGTTCGACTCTGCCGAACAGGGAAGGAGAACAACAAGCGTGCATGCACGGGGTGCGGACGCCACGCGGCCCGTGACGATGGCGACGACGACGACGAGGAGGAGTGGGCAATGGAGGAGGGGTCGGAAGAGGAGGACACCGACGAGGACTACGACGGCGAGGAGGAGGACGGTGAGTGTCGTTTGCTTGGGTCAGCTGCTCGTGATTACCTGATTGACGTGCCTTCGTGATGATGATATGGAACCACACATGCTTGTCCGGCTAAAACACACCCACAGAGTCCCGCGGGCTGGGCGGCACTGGGCGTGGCGGTCGGCCGCGCAAGGTGCCGGAGAGGCTGCGCGATGGTGTAGCTGATGCTGGTAAGAGGGGGTTGGGTGGCTTGATTGGGGGCGGGTGGCTGTTCCATGCATGCGGAGGAGGTGAGCGGAACGGGGGAGAGGGCTGGGGGGCGAGCAAGGGGCAGGTGCATGGATAGCGCCACGTCGCGGACTAAATTGGCGCATTGTTACTTCATCCCGAACAGGCGACTCGAAGCGCCAGAAGAGCAATGCGGGCATCGCGACTGGCGTGAGGCCGGCTGGGGGCATCGGGGCCAAGCTAGCGCTTGTGGCCAGCCAGGCGGTGGACGCGGCTGTGGCGCGGCGAGGCCCTGCGGCAGCTCACAAGCCTTCCGCTGCCGCCAAGGCTGCGGGACTTGTGCTGATCGCGGAGGTTGGCCAGGGGGTGGGAGGTGGGGCCAAGGGCAAACAGGTCAGGGGCCAACCACAGCCAAGGGCAGTCCGCGGAGCAGGTGGCCACTAGTGCAGGAACTTGCTGGCATGTTGGGATGAGAGTTGGCGGTGACAGGTCTAGGGGTGTGGGCGCCTGGGAGGGGCAGAGATTGACACCTGGCAGGAAGACATGGATGGGCTCCTGGCAGGAAGACATAGGCAACCGGCAGGGAGGGGTGAGGCACCTCGCAGGCAGGCAGAGTGGCAGAGAGTTGGATGGTGAAAGGAACAGCAAGCTGTGTGTAACAGGCAATGGCAACGAACCCGATGCTGCGCCGTGAACGGGCGGGGCGCGCGTACATCCTGTGGGTTACGCAGCGGGGCCACCAGACTTACGGCGCAGCGTAACCCTCCCTGCCCGCGCATGTGCTGGGGGTGGGTAACCCTGCGGGCCCCCGCATCCGCAGGGGGGGTTACCCTGGGGTTACCCTGCGGACCTCCCGCATCCGCAGGGGGAATAACCCGGTCAGGTCCATGAGTCCCCCTCCCCATATGTAACCCGGGGGGTTATGGGGCAAAACACTGACGTAGGGTAATGCCGAGTCGGGGTCGCAAGTCCAGGCCAACGGTACGCGAAGCGTCCGGGCACTGTGGACAGACTCCTAAGAGTCTCTAGAGGCCGCCCTAAGGCAGGCCAACCCTTGGCGCCGGGTCACCGCCGCCAAAGCGGGGGACCGGCTGAGTCGGATTTGCTCCGAGCTCGCTCTCTAGTAGCTAATTCCTAGTCCTGGAACTCGATACCACTTGTGAGCTAGTTGTAGCTTAACAGGAACATACTAGGTGCTCACCGAGAGAGAGTGGAACTATTCTCCGACAACTAAGGATGCTAACGAGGATTCCTAAGGGGAAACAAGGAAACTGTATGATAACCGTATGACTGGTGGTGTATGAATACACCTGTAATAGACTTGTTAGGCTCTGTGCGTGTAGCGCTGATAAGCGCTAGCGGACTTACGCATGGGCTCATCCGCCGTGTGTGAAACCCACACGCGTGTCTCTCGCACCCTCCGGGTGCTATGTGATATCCCTCCGGGGTTCTGGGTCGTGTGACGCGCGTTACCGCTTACACCGCGCATTGCCCGGCGCTGCACCAACCTGTATAAGCGCGCGGTCCTGCGCCCTATCCTGGGCGTCACCGACCTGGCTGATATTCCGCTGGTGCTGCAGTCGGGTGCTGCCGCCGCCCTCCAGCTGGATTCTTTGCTGGCACGCGTGCCGGCGACGTGGAAGGCGGCGGCCTCCGCGACGCTGCGCGCGCCTGGCGGCGGCAGCACTGCGCCTCCCGCCCCTCAGGTGTGGCTGCTTCTCGCGCAGAGCCTGGGGTGGCGCCTCGGCGCGGCGGAGGTGCCGCTGCTGACCCTCACCGTTAAGCAGGCGACCCTTCTGCAGTTGGCGCCTACGTACGACGCGCTTCGCGCGCGCCACATGGCTTTTGTCCAAGAAGCCTACAGTGGTGCCAACCCGCCGGCAGAGGCAATTCATGCGCTGCGGGCGGCGTTGGCCCGGCTGTGGGCGCTGGTCTGGGAGCCGCGACACAAGGAACCCCTCTGGCGCCTGGCTGTCAATGGTTTCTCGGGCTTTGGGATGCATAAAGCCCGGGCAGCCGCGGGGAATGCTGATAAGTGCCCCTGCGGTGTGCTGCTGACTGCTGGGGCTAGGGAGCACCACTTCTGGAGCTGTGACGTGGCGGGGGCTCTGCGTGATGTGTTGCAAGAGCATGCGGGCTTGGACGTTGCGCGGCACCAGTTGTGGTTAGTTCAGGCGCCTCCAGGGCTGGCGCAGGCGGTGTGGGACATCGTTTGCTTAGCTGCTGTGGCTGCCATGGAGTACGGCCGACAGCGCCTCTACGCGAGCCGCAGTGATTCGGGTGGGACCGTAGGGGTTGCTGTTGTGCGAAAAATCGGTGTGGAGGTGGTGGCTGACTTTTGGTCGCGGCTTGCTGCGTTCGTGAGTCTCTGCCGGCCTCCGCGCCGCTGGGACCTAGTCCCAAACCAGCACCCATTCCTAGCGTCAGACGATGTGGGAGGGGTTATCTTTGTGGGCCCAGCGGCGGACTCGCCACCGGCCTCTCCCTAGCTTGTCTGCTTAGGGACTCGCAAGAGGTAGTCTTTATGACGCCGACCCGCGGCTTAGGTTAGCAGCGCGTGCGTTTGCAGTGAGCCTGGCTCGGGGTTCCTCCCCTCCCCGGAGGCGAGGAGCATGGGGGTCATTCGGGGTTCCCTCCTCGAGTGAGCGTGCGTGTTTCGCACGTTTTTGGAGCCCTGGCTTGTCCACGGCTGTCGTCCCACATGTAATCTCTTCTGCTAACTAACTCGTGTACGGCACCCCAACCCCCCTCAGCCGTACAGGAGGTAGCGTGGCAGTCGGCAGCTGCGCGAGTGTGAGCAGGTAGTTGTACGGCGGCCCGGCTCGGAAGCTACCTGTCTGTAGTGACGCACACGGGCAGTTGACGCTAGTCGGCAGGCGCGCGAGTGGGAGCTGGCAGTTGGGCGCACACGCGTGTGGGAAGCTGCGTCTGAGCACGGTGGAACACGGCGGAGGCTGGCGGTTGGCGCGGCGCGCGAGTGGGAGTGCATAGTCGTGCGCGCGCCGTCTGGGAAGCTGCGCGTGTTTCGCATTCACGAAGACTGTGTGTGTGTAAACTCAGAGCGCACACGGTTTCACACGGTTGACGGTTGGGCTGCAGTGCGGGTGGGACTCGCTGGAGTGCATGAGAGTCGCTGGTGTCCCCCATCCGGGGACCGGCTCGAGACGGGCCCTGGGACCGGGCGGGGACCAAACCTGGGACTACAAGCTAACTAAGACTTTTAGCGGGCCCGGCCTTACAAAAATAGCTCTATATGTATACATGACCTATGTGAAGTTGCCAGGCGTCACAGGGAGTGCTTTCGAGGGCCCGGCGCTGCACCTGTGTTGGCATGGACGTTGACCAGGCCCGAACTGGGGAGCTATGGGCCGGACTGCGGCGGACCGGGCTGGGCGAACAAACATGTGAAGGAAATTGGGCCAATAGACGTCTCGCCGCGGCATGGCGGTTACCATGGAATCGCGCTAATAGACTGATGCAATGGAAACACTTCTTCGGCTCCTCCGGGCACTTACTCACAGCGTGCAGCTGAACTGTGCTTCCAACCAACGACGGCGTGGCGGGCGTACTTTGCCGCTGCTCAGAGAGCCTGTGATTTGCCACAAACACTCGGCTAGCGATACTTGCTGCGTTGTTGGAAAAGATTACACCCTATGGTAAGGGCCTTGCAGGGGCGGGGCGAGCACACATGTCAAGCGCATTCTTGGGCGCCGTTGTCCGACTCACACTCACAGCGCTGCCCTGCTGGATTCCACAATCCACATACAGGTCAACCAGCGCCTGTATCGGCGGGCTAGCAGGGGCTAGGGACATGCTCCGCCGGCTCGGCAGGCGCTGCGCACGCTTTGGACTGGTGCCGTGCACGGTGGTGGTGTGGGACCACGCGGGGCAGCGTCAGACTAGCCGGAACATGCAGGCGGCTTGCAAGCTGGTCAGGTCCGGCGACGTGAAGCTGGCGACGCGCCAGCTGCGCAGCTACACTGCTCCCTCCACCAACATCCTGGACTTCACGATGGCGCCTGTGGCGGCACCCCTCCCGCGGGGCTGGCAGTGGCTGCGCGCTCAGCAGCTGTATGCTTACGACGTGTCGTGTGTCTGCAACGGCCGCCTCTGGAAGAAGCTGAACGCACACGTGAACGAGGCGCTGATGCCGTCGCAGGGCTTGCTGTACTAGTTGATGGCTACTGAGAGGGAGGGAGGACACGAGGGATTGGCCTGGATTGGCATTGCGCGTGCGTTACGACTTGCACACTTTCTTAAGGGCATGAGACGCCTGGTAACATCGCAAGCATCGTAATATGCATGACTTCTGCTCATCATGGGCAGCTGCTTGCCGAAACTTCAACTGTAACCATCATGCGCCACTGTCTTCACCACCAGATCACAACTGCTCACACCGTCGCGAGGTACTTCTTGTACTCCGCAACCATCTTATCCCGCGCGTGGTTCCAACCTGCTTGCTCCTCAGCCGAAAGCGCGTCAAAGTCCCGCCTGAACTGAGCGAACCTAGTCTGGCTCGGCTCCACCGCGACAGGCCCACCTCCCAGGCCAGCAGCTGCGCCCGCCGCGCCCTCAGCTGCTACCACAGTCTCCGCCGCTTCCTCCTCCTGCCTCGCCGCCTCCGCATCTGCAGCCCCTTGTCACGCGCTGACGAGGGCTGACGGCTCTATGGTGTGCCTACGCACGACTCTGGGATTCACACGACTGCTGTCCTCGTAGCAGGCGTGGAGCGAGAGAAGCAACACAGTTGGTAGACTTGCGTGTTACAGCACACGCACCGGAGACAAGCGCCAGCAGGCGCTCTTGCACTAGTTTGCTTAGGGTTTGCGTTGGTCTTGCAATAGAAATGCAGCACACACAGGCTGTATATGTGAGCACGAAGCAAGACGGGGCTTGCGTTCGTGCCAAGCGCTTAAGACGCCGCTCCAGCTGTACTGCAGGGGCACACGCCCATGGCAAGTTTGCTACCACGCGTGCCAACGCTCCCACCTCAGCTCAGCAGAAAGACGACATCACAATGATTATGCATGCGTGAGGCGCGCTTGTGCGCGTAATCAGGCAAAGTGCACACGCTGACAGACACAGCCAACGCACATCTGCGTAGGCAGGCGCTCACGTCGTGACGCACTCTCAAACCGAAACAGTGTTGCACAACAACTCATAAAATGCACAGGCGCGTGGAGCGCGCCACCTATTCCTCCGTTACCGCCCTGCGGCACGGTTTCCCCCGCCGTAACCCTGAAACTGAACGTACGCCCTTTCGTCCCCACGCTGTCTTCGACACCCGTCCCTTGCCGGGTCCGGTAACGCCGTGGCGCGTGACAGCTGTCACGCGCTGACGAGGGCTGACGGCTCTATGGTGTGCCTACGCACGACTCCCCCCCCCAGCCGCGGCGTGGTAATCAGCCGTGGTCTGGTAGACAGGTGGGCACACTGCGCGGCTTATGCAAACAAAAAATGCAGCAAATCAACTTCACGCACGCATAAAGCAACAGACAGCTAGATGTCCACCCGTGTGCGGGCCTGCTCACACATGCTCACACTGCCGCAGAGTCACACCAACACTTGCAGGCCCTCCCGACGCAATCAGAGGACGCGGGAGGAGCTCAGGGGCCTGACGTTCGTGTACGTGGCGGGATGAAATGCTTTGCGAGTTGCTTGTATGCCCCTTGGTCGAGCCGCGCGGGATATGACGCAAGTTGATGCTTGCTAGCCTCTGCCGGGCCTGGGCGTGGCGTGCTCATGCGAACAAATGACAAACGACATGCAATCACACCAGTAGTGTGCTGGGCAGGTCTGCGCGCACAAAACCGTGACGCCTTTTCCCCGCCGCAAAGTAAACGATCCAAACACACGTGGCCCCGGCGATGACCATCAGCTTGCCTTCCTCGCTACGCGCGCGCAGCCAAGCCAGGCGGGCCGGGTCAGCCGTGTTGACATACTCTAGTGGTGCCCAGGCTATCACGGCATCCCGCGCGTGGCGCACGGCATGCTCAATGCTCACGTCTAGAACCGGGGCAATGCACTCAATCCACACAACTCCCATATCCACACCCTTTTCAGACGCTTCCTTGAATGCCGACGCTGACGCTGCTCCAGGCCCGCTGCTCGGCTCTCCACGACGCAGGCGGCAGCCTTGCTGACGGATCCACGCTGCCGTGCCGGGCGACACACCCCACGGTGCGTAGACGCTGACTGCCATGCCGAGGTCGATGAAAGAAGCAAGGTGCTGCAGCTCGGACGTTGTTGACCGGTGCTGACCGGCGCTGCCGAGGCGTGCGCTGTTGGCTAGCTGCTCAGACTTGGCGGTGCCGTGCGCTCCGGGCATGACTTGCTGCAGGGCAGCGCGGGCGCCGTCGATGGTGGTGATGTCGGGAGGCACGGAGGTGTCGGCTGTGGTGGCTGCAGCGCGGGCCACCTTCTCAGGTGGGACAAGGCGGGGCCGAAGCTGAGGTAGGCCGACGATTTCACTGGTGCCATCAGGATACTCAATCAGGAAGTGATGCACACGCCGCCGCTGACCGGCGTAGCTGACCACGCCAGCACCCGCGGCTGTGCGGGTGCGGCGGCCCTTGGACTCACGCATGGCGAACGCTCCTTGCAGATGCTTGAGGTGCGGGGGCGGCCGACCCTGCTCACGACGCTGTACGGCCTTCTGCTGCAGGGCCTGGACGGTGACGCCGGAGTTGACGCATGGCGGACAGATCCAAGTGCCCTCGGGAATGGACTCCAGCGGCGGGCTGAGACAGAACGTGTGCCAGCCGTTGCCGCATGCGTCGCACAGCAGCATCCACTCCTCGTTGTCGGGCATTTTGCACACCTCGCAGGCGAGCGTGGCAGACGGACGTGCCAGGCGTGGGTCGATTTCTTGGTCGGAGATGGGCAGGTGGCAGGGGGGCGACATGCGTGACGTGTGCTGTGATCTTGGTGCCGCAGCGGCCCTCAAGCTCAACTACGCCAGACGGACGAATCTCGGACACGCGCAGAATCTCGGGGCGAGCGGCGGCGTCCAGGCTGGTGCGCGCGGTGGTGTTGCGGTAGTACACGTAGTCACCGACGTCAAACTTGCGAACCTTGGGGTCGAGGCCGCCTCCACGCAGGCGTGCGTAGCGCAGGCGGTCACGGTGCTGGGCAGTGGCAAGGTTGGCGCCGGCGATGACCATGTTCTTGCGCACAGCTGCGGCACGCACCATGACGGCGCGAGCCGCTGCTTCCGGATCATCTAGGTCGATCTCACCCTCGAACCGTGGCTTCACCGCAGGTGGGATTACCGGGTCGGTGGCGTAGATGATGGTGTAGGGGCAGAGCTTGGTTGAGTTCTGGACGGAGCAGTTGTAGCCAAGTGCGACTGCGGGAAGCTGCGTGTCCCAGTTCTTGAGGCCCGCGTTGCTGTGCGCCAGCTTGGCAAGCGCACGCTTGCAGGTCTGAACGGCGCGCTCACTCAGGCCGTTGGCTTGGGGATGGTTGGCTGATGTCTGGCGGTGGTCGATAAGCGACTCCATTAGCAGAGAGGCGAAGGCGCCCTTCCACTCGCTGCCCTGGTCGGTGCACACTTCAGCGCAGGCGCCGTACACACCCAAAACGTGTTGACGGAAGGCGAAGGCGGTGTTGTCGGCGGTCTTGGACGGCAGCGGGATGAGCACCACGAACTTGCTGAAATGCTCCACACACACCATGACGTACTGGTTGCCATGCTCTGTCTCGGTGAAGGGCCCGCACAGGTCAGCGCCCCAGCGGTAGAACAGGCCGCCAATCGGCAAGGGGTTCAGCTCGGCGGGATGCGAGGTGAAGCTGGCTTTGACGCGGTCACAGGCGGTGCAGTGCTTGACGGTGTTGGCTACGTCCTCCTTGATTCCACGCCACCAGAATGAATGTAGCAGCAGAGCGCAAGTGCGGCGGACGCCCCAATGACCACTCTGCTCGTGCATCTTGCGCACCAGCTCACCACGCTCCGCCGGGCGAGGCACCACGCGGCTGCGCCCATCCAAGCCCACGATGACGAGCTGATTGCCTTGCCAACGGTAACGCACGGCGCGCCTCTTGATGCGCCGTGCTTCTGCGTCTGAGATGTTGCTGGGCAGTTGACGGGAACGTAGGAAGTTGATCATAGGCTCATCCGACCATGCGTCGCTGTCGGCAGGGGTAAGGCCCTCAGGCTCCGCGGAGGCCGTGGCAAGGACGACCGACGAGACGGCGGTGCTGACGTTGAGGGGTTTATTAGCAAACACGCCGGCGAGGCTTGGGCGTGGCGAGTCGATTGCTGTCACGAGAGCAACGGGGGCCTGGCGAGGAATAACTGAGACCAGGTCATCAGCGAGGGCACGGCCAATGGCGATGGTGCTGGCCAGGTAGTTGATGTCAGTAGCTCGCACTAGCAGTGCCTTGCGCCGCTGTTCAGACCAGCCCGGCACATCCGTCACGCCGCCCTTGAAGCCCAGTAACGACTCACACTCGGCAGCAGACGGCGCGGTGTAGCGCCCGAGGGAGGCGTCCAAGATGGGGCAGGCGCAGGTAGGCTGCTCAGACTCCAGAGTTGCGGCGATGGTGCCCGCCATTAGCGCCTTAGCGGGACGGCCCTCAATGTCGCAGGGGTACAGCGGTGGACGGAGAAGCTTGCGGGTGATGGGCACGGTGCGGCCTGGGCCGAGGGAGGCTTGGGCGTCGCCGGCGGCGGCAGGGCGCGTCGCAGCATCCGTCATCTCATGCAGCGTGTTGTCCGGGGCGAGGCTGGTCCAGGTGCGATACAGCTGGTGAAAACCCGAGCCAAACCGTGCCGAGTCAGCCACCACCGGCTTACCCCACGCCTCACGTGCAATGCTGTCAGACTGCCGTTGCTCCTGAGCTGGCGCAGGCCCGGTGCCCACGCTGGCGCCGCAGCAGAACATGACGCGGTCGTGCCCCAGCACGCTCTGCGCCAACTGCACAATGCGCACTGCCACCGCTTGCGCCGCGACGTCACCGGAGCTCCAGTAAGCGCAGATCAGGACGGGCTCGCTGCCCTTGCCAATGAGTTGCAGATGGTGCTCGGTGATTTCGGCTGCTAGCTGCGGTACCGTGATGAAGGTGTCAGCCCAGGCAGACGCAGGAAACGTTGATGGCTGCTGGTCAGTCAGGCGGGGGAGGCGCTGGAGCAGGGCTTGTCGGGCGTCACGACTGGGCTCGCAGCTGTAGTAACGCTTGACGGGGATGCCGTTTAGCAGGCAGGCGTGAAGACCGGGCGCCAGGCCGCCCAGAGGTTCGAACAAGGTGATGCCATGACGATACGCGTTGTCGTACCAGTTTGACGCGTTGACGGCTGCAGCTGACGGCACGGGCGGCACAGACGGCGCATCAGCTGACTGAAGGCGCCGCTTCCGCGTGGCTCTCCACTCAATGGCCGATGCACGCAACAGTTCTCGCACCACCTTGGCCTCCAAGTCGGGGTCGTCATCTGGCTGCGGGCACGCACTCTCGAATCCCCAACCATTCCAACCAAAGGCTGCCTCCTCGGACGAGGGCAGGAAGTCGGAGGCAAAGGGCGCCACAGGAGCTGAGGCGTTGAGTGCCGCATGCAGGACCTGACATGACGCGGCGCTCGATGCAAGAGCGCTGGTAGCGTTGGCTGGTAGGGGCCGTGCGTCAAACCCGTCGTCATCTTCATCCAGGCGGGCGCCAGAGCCGTCGGCGCTGCTGGCTATGGGGTTGCGGGAGAGGCCGTCGGCATTCTGATGCTTGATTCCAGGGCGATGCTTGATGGTAAAGTTATACTCCTGAAGAACCAGAGCGAAACGCGCATACTGGCCGGTGAGGCCCTCCGAACTCATTAAATAAAGCAGCGGCTGGTGGTCGGTAACCAGCTTAAACGGCGTGTCGGATCCAATGAGATGATGGCGTAGCATTTTTACTGCCCACACAACGGCCAGCATTTCACCCTTGTAGGAGCTATAATTGGCCTCATGCTTGTTGAGAGAGCGACTGATGCACGCGCACATATACTCCTGGCCGTTGTCGTCAAGCTGTCCCAGCACGGCGGCGATGCCCTTATTCGAAAAGTCAGTGTGGAGAATAAGCTGCCGGCTGTAATCAATGCGTTTTAACACCACGTTCGGCTGTGTAAACACCTCCTTGATGGCGCGGTGTGCCTCCTCCTGCTCGATGCCCCAGCGCCAGGGCACGCCGGCCTTAAGCAGGTCGTTGAGGGGAGACGCCAGTTCGCTCATGCGCGGGATATAACACCTATAGTAGTTGATGAAACCAAGTTGCGTGCGTAGCTCGGACACGTTCTTCGGGGATGTGAGAGCCAGGATGGCGGAGACCTTGGCGTGATGCGGGGATATGCCGAAGGTAGACAGGTTATGACCAAGGTATTCTATCACGTCAGCGCCGAAGATTGACTTGTCAGGATGCGCACGGAGCCCACACGCTGACAATGCGTCCAAAACCTTGGCAACGGCTAGTACATGCTCTTCTGCGGTCTCGGTGGCGATAAGAACGTCGTCAATAAACGAAACGGCCCAATGATCCACGCCAGCACGTCGTAACTCATGATCCATGCGCCGCTGGAACGCCGCAGACGCATTTTTGAGCCCATACGGCATGCGGGTGTATGCGATGAGCCGGTTGCCACACCAAAACGCGGTTTTGCCCTGGTCCTCCTCAGCTATTGGAATTTGCAGAAATCCCTGCCGCATATCCAGCTTACTGAAAAATCTCGCCTTGCCGACGCGTTGAAAAATCTCCTCAGGTCGATGTAGGCCGTACTTGTCCGGCGCGGTGACCTTGTTGACAGAGCGGTAGTCCTGAGCCATGCGCGCTGCGGTCCAGAGGCCTGTAGACTCATCACGTTTGGCGGCGATAACAGGGTTGACGGCGACGCGTGTGGGGCCAGTCCACTCCTTGCAGATACCCGGCTTAAGCAGTTCATCAGTTTTGGAGCGAATAATCTCCTGCTCCTTGGGGCTGTACCGGCGGGCCGACTGTATGACGTTGCCATCAGTAGTTAAATCAAGCCGAAACGCACCAAGTTCGCCACAGTAGCCAGGTAACTCCTCCATGCTGTAGGCGAAGGCAGCAGACTTGCGGTCGCGGACGGTTTGTTGCAACTGGGCCATGACTTCAGGCGACATGCCGACTGCATGCCCCCATACCCAGCCGCCCTCCTTATCCTTCTCATACCGTTCACACGCTGCCGCAGCCATCTTGCCGTCAAAGGAGAAGGACTTGACGCTGGCCAGGACGCCGGATATGCCATGGAAGCCGTCGGCTGAAAAGCAGATGTCGGGGTCCAGGTTGTGATGCCAGCGGGCGCGCATCAGCGGCGGCGCGGCGTGCAGGGCTGCGCCAACGGCCTCCAGCTGCTGCATAGCCTCAATGCCCGCCAGACCACTAGCTGCCGCACCGGTGGCGCCCACCCCCGCTGCCATGGAGAGCAGCGCGGTGACGAGAAGCACGAAGGTGATGACGCCACGCCAGCTGCGCTTGAAGCCGGAGACGCGCTCCGGACGTGGAGGCGTGGGCTTCTTGCGCTTGCCCGTGCGCTTGGGCGGCTCAGGCTTGTAGTACACCGGCTCAGTAGGGTCCAGGGAGTAGATGACGGCCGTGGCGCTCTTGGTGATGAGGCTGTTCACCTTGTCCCAGGCGGCGTTGGTCAGGCTGGTGGCAACTGCGGTGGGCAGGTAGCGGCTCCAGATAGGCATTGCGTTGGAGCTCTTGGGGTTGGCGCTGCTTGGCTCGGGCTCAGAACTGGCGGGGTTGCCGCTGCTTGGCTCGGGCTCGGCACTGGCGGGGTTACCGCTGCTTGGCTCGGGCTCGGCGTTGGCTCCGGCCTCAGCGACGGCAGTAAATCCCCCCCCCAGCTCCGAGGCAGGCGGTGACGCGAGAGAGCTGGCGCAGCAGGCAGCGCTGAGGCCAGCCGCGGCGAGGGCAGCACGGACGCCGTTGGCGTTGCGGATGGGCACGGACAGGGCGAAGGTGGGGTGCTCGAGCAGGTTGGGCCGGAAGTGCAGCACCGGCTGAGGGTACTGCGTGATCCAGTCGGCCACGGCACGCAGCTGGGGGTTGCCCACCAGCAGATCGAAGAGATGAGTGTCATCCACCACCAGCGTCTTGGTCATGGGCAGGCGAGTCTCGTAGGCGGAGCCAGAAACCAAAACCAGGGAAAGGCGCTCGGTGTCCAGCTCGAGGCCCACGCCCGTGGTGGCGGTGCCGGTGGCGAGCCGGGAGGACGAGGGACGGACGGGCAGATTGAAACGGCGCACTGTCTGGGTGGTGATGAGGTTCACGTCGGCTCCGGCGTCGCGCAGGGTGCCAGGAAAGCAGCTGCGGCTGGCACTGCCGGCGGAGGAGGCGGATGATGACGAGGCGGCAGAGGCAGCTGCTGAGGCGTAATTGACGTCGAGGCGCAGGCTGTGTTCTCCGAAGTAGAATAGGTGCACGGGCTCGGTGAAGTAGGAGCGGGCAGTGGGGTCGCGCTCCAGTAGGTCACGAAGCTCTGTTGGAGGGATGGCGGAGATGGGACGGAAAGCGCCACGGGGAGGCGGATTGATGGCGCAGAAAGGCGCAGCGCGGCCGCCTTCCAGGATGACACCCGCACGGTAACGCGAGGGTCCGCTGAAGCTGGTGCCAGGCGCCGCAGAGCCATCAGTGGCCGCCACAGATGATGAAGCCGCCACAGCAGCAGGGGCTGCCGCTGCCGAGATGTCGGGAGGCATGGG
This sequence comes from Chlamydomonas incerta, assembly GCA_016834605.1. Lineage (NCBI taxonomy): Eukaryota > Viridiplantae > Chlorophyta > Chlorophyceae > Chlamydomonadales > Chlamydomonadaceae > Chlamydomonas > Chlamydomonas incerta. The sequence continues at coordinate 44,108 of JAEHOC010000134.1, read as the reverse complement.
CAGCCGGGGCTCACCCAGGCTGTCATCATAGGCAGTGATGGTGGCAGTAGAGGCGCGCGCAGCGAAGGCCGCTCCCTTGGTGACGATTTCGCGAGCTGCGCTGGGGTTGCTGCGCATGGCGGACAGGAGGCTGCCAACCCCGACACGCGCCGGCACTTGCAGGTCCGCCGGAGCGGCTGGCTGGCCCGTGTCGTGGTTGGGGTTGGCGCTGGCACGCGAGCCGGCACCGATGGCCTTAGGCTGGAACGACACGGGGGCGGGCTGCTGCTTGTGCGTGGCGCAGGCGGACGTAGCGTCGCCCACGGGGAAGCCGCCAGCTGCCGCCGCCACCATGGAGTCGCTGTTGCTGGCATGCAGGGCGAGCGACGCGAGAGCAGAGGAGCTGGAGTACCCGTGGTCGACCAGGGCCGTGACGCAGCTGCGGCCCGCAACGGAAGCGCCTGCGAGCCCGCCGTCCGACTCCAGCAGCAGGCGCCGGCAGCGGGCACCGACGCGGCGGAAGGAGCGCAGCTGGCCGCCGTAGGCAGACGGCAGGCCGCCGGCGTCCTCCGCCAGCAGAGGCCGGTCGTAGTACGGCTCGATGAGGCGGTGGTCACAGCAGAGGTCCGTGCCGAAGAGCCGGGAGACGGCGGTGTCCGCGAAGTCCAGCTGCGGCATGGCGGCAGAGACAGCGACGTGCAGCGGCAGGGTGGCGCTGCTGGTCGAGGGCTCGCTGGCGGCGCTGGCGGAGACGGTCACCACCGACGAGCAGAGGGCGGTGACGCGGCTGGCGCTGGCGGCGGGCGCGAGGCCCTCACTAGCGCCGAACAAGAGGGCGATGGCGGCGTCCGCAGTGTCCACCTGCAGCGCCGCGGCGCTGAACACCTCGCTCAGCGTCAGCGGGCTGAGCTCGTTGGCGTAGTCGGCGGGCGCGGAGCAGGCCAGGACGGAGGTGACGTTGCAGCTGTACAGCTCGTTGTCGAACTCGTTGTCGTACGCAGCCGTCACGGCCGCCGTCTTCACGTTGCCGCCGCTGCCCTGCGCCTCCCGGTGCGCGCGCAGGCCGCCGTCGAACAGGCGCTGCAGCGCGGGGTTGGCCGCCTTGAAGCCGGGCGGCGCCAGCTCCGGGTGCTGGACGTAGCAGGTGGCGCCGTGGAAGCGGTGGCAGAAGTCGCAGCGCGGCCGGTCGCGGTTGCTGCTGCCGTTGCCGTCGCGTGCCGCGTGCCCACCGCCGCCACCACCGAAGCCGCTGGCACCGTTCTTGCGCTTCTGCTGCTCGGCCTGGTACTTGGTGGCGGGCTGCTGCTGGCTGGCGGTGAACGCGTTGAAGAACTTGATCATGTCCGGCAGGCTGTAGGCCGGCGCCAGGTCGGCGGCGCCGGTGACCAGGACGGCACTCGCCTTCTTCTTCAGGACGTTGCAGTCGGCGGTGGCGTGGCTGTTGTTCCACGTGTGGTGGGTGCAGAAGAACTGCTTGCCGGCACCAGCGCTGGGGCTAACCGCGGAGGCGCTGGTGACGGTGACGCTGCCCTTGCCCTTGGCCGCGGAGCCACCCTTGGAGGTGCTGGCGCCGCCGCCGCCGTTGCCGCCGTCGTTGCCGAAGATGCCGGCACCCTGGTCGGCTTGCGTGAAGCGCTCGTTCTCCCAGGCGGTCTCGGCGTCCTCGGCCATCTCGTCCAGGCGCGGGAACCACGTGACGCGGGCAATGATGCTCCACTTGCCGCTGATGCTCTGGCGCACGCCGAGGTCGAGCTTGCCGTAGTAGCCGACCGCGAACTGCTCGTCGTTCTCGTCGAGGTACGGGCGGCACTTGTGCGCACTGGCCAGCAGCAGCTTGGGGGACCGGCCGTCCTGGCGGAGGCGCGGCCACTCGCCGCGGTGGTGCTTGCGGCGGTCGGGCTCGAAGTGGGCGTTGAGGAGGTCAATGAACCACTGCAGCAGCTCGGGGCCGGCGAAGGTCTTGTTGGCGTTGGAGGTGACCTTCTTCCACTCGGTCTCGGCGTAGGTGGGGATGTCGCCGCCGGCCTTGGTGCTGAGGGCACGCAGCCAGAAGTCGAACTGCGACTCGCTGATGGGCAGCTCCACGATAGATTGCATCACGTCGGTGGCGGGGATGTCCTTGTACGCGCAGTTGGCGTTGGTGCGCCTGATGCGATGCATGTTGGCACGGAGCTGGTCGATCACCCACGATATGGTCTTGAAGTCGAAGGGCTCACCGCGCTGCGCGGCGGTCAGGTTCGAAGGCACGGAGTCAGCCATGTCGTCGTCGTAGGTGTCTTGGATAGCTGCACCGGGGACGAGAGGGCTGGGAACAGGGGTGACAGGAGGAGGCGGAGGCGGAGTGGGAGAGGGAGGCGGAGGCGGAGTGACAGAAGGAGGCGGAGGCGGAGTGGCAGAGGGAGGCGGAGGCGGAGTGGCAGAGGGAGGCGGAGGCGGAGTGGCAGAGGGAGGCGGAGGCGGAGTGGCAGAGGGAGGCGGAGGCGGCGCAGGGGTCTGAGCAGTCGCAGGGGTTGCTGCTGCTGTCGCACCGCTAGCACCTGATCCGCTCGCAGACGCCGCACTACCACCAAGGTCCGCACCTGGGTCGCCGCCACTCACACTGCTCTCTACTGCTAGTGCTGTCGGGTCCGTAGGCTTAGCTGCACGCTGCACCGTAGGCACCAAGGCAGTCTGCGCCGCAGGGTTGGCACTACCCGACGCACCGCCACTCACGTACGCAAAGGCCGCGCTCGCAACGCTGGCTGCCGCACCCCCACCTGCTCGTGCGAGTGAAGAGAGAAGCCGGCGTGGCGAGAGAAGAGCAGCCGAAGTCGCTTCTTGCTGCCTGGATGGCGACCCTTGCCGAGACGCCGAAGGAGAACCAGCAGGGGTGGCCTGCCGCGACGTTCGAGGTGTGGCGGACTTGCTGTTCACCTTGCTGGAAGGCGCTGAGCCGCTGTTGTAGATTCTGCCGGAGCGGGTCGTACGGTTGGCTCCAGGTAACGGCGCCTCTGTCTCACGCTCAGATAGAACGGGCGAGAGGATGGGCAGAGGCAACCGTGAGTTGTTCTGTGCCAGTTGACAAAGCTGGGGCCCCTAGCGGGCAACAAGGCAGATGAAATGCGCTGCTGGAAGCTTCCAACCAAGAGCAGAGTGGCGTAGGCTACGAGCGCTTACTGCACAATGATCTGCTGACAAGACGATGCAGGAATAAACACCAGATACCAAAGACTGAAGCCCAAGTAATAACACGCTGCTGAAGCTGGGGATGACGCAGGCGTAGCCCGTAGCCGTAGCCCCCTTAATAGATCACGTTGCCCGACGTTGCTGCCTCCAGACCAGCCCACACGCAAGACTTACTGGCTCCGTGACGCACTGTCACGCAATGAAGGAGCCGCGGTGCCTGAGGAAGGACTCCGCTTAGTCGGCGGCGTGGCGGGCGGGGGAGCGAGGGCGGAAGAGGGGGTACGAACCGGGGTGCCGGACACCTGGGCAGGCCTGCTCCTCGTAGTTGTCCCGAACGGCGCGGAGCACGCGGCAGTCGGAGGAGGAGTGCGTGGCGAACTTGCCGTGCACCAGGCAGCCGTAGATGCGCTCGACCTTGACGGGGGCGCGCCACGTGGTGCAGGCGTCGTACGAGGGCGACACCAGAGCGCGTTGGTAGTTGTCGGGGTTGTCAGCCAACGGCTCACGGGCAAGCACGTTGGCGGGCACGCCGTACCGCTGCAGGGGCGCACCGGCGCGGGGAGGCGGAGGCGGAATGGGGCTGCGGGAGCGGGCACGGCGGCACGGCGGCACGGCGGTACGTGGACGACGCTCGGCCGGTCCGGCCGGCTGCTCACGAGGGATAAGGGTGTCCAGCGAGTTGGTGAGCAGCTCCTCAACACGCGAAGACGACGATGACGAGAAGTACGTGAATGGATTGCGACGGTTGTTGCGACTCGAGTTGCCAGCGAGGTCGCGCTGATGACGGTTGCTCATTGAAGCGAGCAAGGTCTCGCGAAGGCGTAGACGGGCGATAGCGGGGGATGATGGGCGAATGCGGACTCGAAAAACTGCGAGGACGCGCGAAGCCTTGGGCTCCGCGGTCTTGCTTCGTGCTGGGATTCACACGACTGCTGTCCTCGTAGCAGGCGTGGAGCGAGAGAAGCAACACAGTTGGTAGACTTGCGTGTTACAGCACACGCACCGGAGACAAGCGCCAGCAGGCGCTCTTGCACTAGTTTGCTTAGGGTTTGCGTTGGTCTTGCAATAGAAATGCAGCACACACAGGCTGTATATGTGAGCACGAAGCAAGACGGGGCTTGCGTTCGTGCCAAGCGCTTAAGACGCCGCTCCAGCTGTACTGCAGGGGCACACGCCCATGGCAAGTTTGCTACCACGCGTGCCAACGCTCCCACCTCAGCTCAGCAGAAAGACGACATCACAATGATTATGCATGCGTGAGGCGCGCTTGTGCGCGTAATCAGGCAAAGTGCACACGCTGACAGACACAGCCAACGCACATCTGCGTAGGCAGGCGCTCACGTCGTGACGCACTCTCAAACCGAAACAGTGTTGCACAACAACTCATAAAATGCACAGGCGCGTGGAGCGCGCCACCTATTCCTCCGTTACCGCCCTGCGGCACGGTTTCCCCCGCCGTAACCCTGAAACTGAACGTACGCCCTTTCGTCCCCACGCTGTCTTCGACACCCGTCCCTTGCCGGGTCCGGTAACGCCGTGGCGCGTGACACCCTCTGGCTGCCGTCTCTTGCCGATGCAGACCGAACCGCCAGCTGCAGTACAGCGCCCAGCCTGAGTGCGGCGGCTTCGTCCACACCTTGATCTGCGAAGACGCACATCGTGCAACAGTCAGTTCCAGCTACAATAGCGCACAGGCTGTGCCTCCTATTGCATACTACTCAGAAACGGACATGTTCGCACCTCGCTGGCTGCGGGCGCGGCGCCGCCCTCGCCACTGCTGGCAGGCGCGACTGCACCACTGGCGGTTGCGCCAGCGGCCTGCAGCGCAACACAGCACGCAAGGTTCATGCGTGATCCAAGCCCATGTCGGCAAACATCGTAACAGTCCGTCACCCACCTGCCGGGCTCCAGCGAAGTCCACCACCATGCCCAGGTCCTGCAGGCAGCAAAGCCGTTCAACAGATTGACTCAATAATTGACATCGCCGGTGATTACTGAAACCCACTGTTAGCATCTTACGCACCTCCACGTTGATCACGACGCCAGTCTGCGGCGCCGGTCGCACCGCGGCGCCCTTGACCGGCGACACGAAGTCTGGCGGCCGCGACTTGGACACGTATGCAGCGAACTCCTCCTCCTTCTTCGCGAGCTGGGACACGAAGTCGGTCCAGAAGGGCTTCAGCGCGGGGCTGTTGCGCTTACTCTGCTTCACCGTCCAGAACTGCGCCGCCTCCAGCTTGCTGCTCTTGCGCAGCTCGCTAGTCTTGGTGATGCACCACTTCTCCAGGCCCCGCAGCTCGGACATCCGCTGCTTGAACTGCGCGGGGTACCAGGTCTTGCCCTGCTTGGTGTACTCCGCGTCCAGCGTCGTGAACGCCGGTGCCACGGAGGTGCCCACGTAGAAGATCTTGTACACGTCCAGCAACGTTTTGGTGTCCTTGGGGTATGGCGGAGTTCCGGGCGGCAGCCGCTGGAGCTCGGACACCGTGTACGGCGCCGCTGGCTTCTTGGGGCGCTTGCCCTTGACGGCCGCCGGCGCCGCAGCAGCCGAGCCAGCCAGCGCCGCCGCCATGCCCGCCGGTGCCGCCGCTGTGCCCGTGGGTGCGGCCGCCATGCCCGCGGGTGCTGCCGCCATGCCCGTTGGCACCGCCGCCATGCCCGCCGGCGCGGCTGCCATGCCCGAAGGTGCGGCCACCACGCCGGCGGGTCTGGCCGGCGCAGCGGTCTCGCCCATCAGCGCCGGCACCACAGCTGTCACGCCCGCTGACGCCAAGCCAGCTGCACCCCCCGCAGCAGCTAACCCGCTAGGCGCAGACGGCGCCTGTGCCGTCGCGGACCCCTTCGCCAACGCCTTGGCTGGCGCCGCCTTGGCGGGGGCACGGCGGCGCCTAGCAGGTGCATGAGCGCTTGCACCGGTGACGGCAGCTCCGGCATTGGACACGCTCCAGACTCGTGCTGCTGGCAGACCGCCGCGATGGCGTTGGCCACGGTGTCCATGGCCGCCCGTTGCTTGCTGCCCGGTGACAACCACGCCTGCTGCTGACCAGGCGCACCCAAGCCGCACAGGTTGGCGCCTGCTGAACCGAGCCCTTGCGACCAGAGATTGCCGCCCTGAGACGCAGGGCCGCCACCTAATCCCGGTGCGGTGGACACAGAGCATGGCGCACCAAGCCACGGCGGGACGCCAGGAGGCCCTGGGCCGCAGAAGCCACCGCCGCCGCTGCTGGAGGCGGCGGCGTGCCCTTGCGCCTGCAGCAGCCACTGCAACGCCTCCGCACCGCCGCCAGCTGCCCCGGCGGCCGATGCCCCTGTGTGCTGTAGCCCTGATGGCGCCGCGCCAGGCCACGACTGCTGCCCGAAGGGCCCTGCTCCTGAGCTGCAGCTACCTGCCCCGACTGCCGCCGCCGGCACAGCTGACAAGGGTGGCGGTGCACCGAGCCACGGCGGGACGCCGGGAGGCCCTGGGCCGCAGAAGCCGCCGCCGCCGCTGCTGGAGGCGGCGGCGTGCCCTTGCGCCTGCAGCAGCCGCTGCAACGCCTCCGCACCGCCGCCAGCTGCCCCGGCGGCCGATGCCCCTGTGTGCTGTAGCCCTGATGGCGCCGCGCCAGGCCACGGCTGCTGCCCGAAGGGCCCTGCTCCTGAGCTGCAGCTACCTGCCCCGACTGCCGCCGCCGGCACAGCTGACAAGGGTGGCGGTGCACCGAGCCACGGCGGGACGCCAGGAGGCCCTGGGCCGCAGGAGCCGCCGCCGCCGCTGCTGGAGGCGGCGGCGTGCCCTTGCGCCTGCAGCAGCCGCTGCAACGCCTCCACACCGCCGCCAGCTGCCGCGGCTGCAGCCGCAGCGGCGGCCGATGCCCCTGTGTGCTGCAGCCCTGATGGCGCCGCGCCAGGCCACGGCGGCTGCCCGAAGGGCCCTGCTCCTGAGCTGCAGCTATCTGCCCCGACTGCCGCCGCCGGCACAGCTGACAAGGGCTGCGGTGCACCGAGCCACGGCGGGACGCCGGGAGGCCCTGGGCCGCAGAAGCCGCCGCCGCCGCTGCTGGAGGCGGCGGCGTGCCCTTGCGCCTGCAGCAGCCGCTGCAACGCCCCCGCACCGCCGCCAGCAGCTCCAGCAGCGGCGGCGGCGGCTTCTGCGGCCCAGGGCCTCCTGGCGTCCCGCCGTGGCTCGGTGCACCGCCACCCTTGTCAGCTGTGCCGGCGGCGGCAGTCGGGGCAGGTAGCTGCAGCTCAGGAGCAGGGCCCTTCGGGCAGCAGCCGTGGCCTGGCGCGGCGCCATCAGGGCTACAGCACACAGGGGCATCGGCCGCCGGGGCAGCTGGCGGCGGTGCGGAGGCGTTGCAGTGGCTGCTGCAGGCGCAAGGGCACGCCGCCGCCTCCAGCAGCGGCGGCGGTGGCTTCTGCGGCCCAGGGCCTCCTGGCGTCCCGCCGTGGCTTGGTGCGCCATGCTCTGTGTCCACCGCACCGGGATTAGGTGGCGGCCCTGCGTCTCAGGGCGGCAATCTCTGGTCGCAAGGGCTCGGTTCAGCAGGCGCCAACCTGTGCGGCTTGGGTGCGCCTGGTCAGCAGCAGGCGTGGTTGTCACCGGGCAGCAAGCAACGGGCGGCCATGGACACCGTGGCCAACGCCATCGCGGCGGTCTGCCAGCAGCACGAGTCTGGAGCGTGTCCAATGCCGGAGCTGCCGTCACCGGTGCAAGCGCTCATGCACCTGCTAGGCGCCGCCGTGCCCCCGCCAAGGCGGCGCCAGCCAAGGCGTTGGCGAAGGGGTCCGCGACGGCACAGGCGCCGTCTGCGCCTAGCGGGTTAGCTGCTGCGGGGGGTGCAGCTGGCTTGGCGTCAGCGGGCGTGACAGCTGTGGTGCCGGCGCTGATGGGCGAGACCGCTGCGCCGGCCAGACCCGCCGGCGTGGTGGCCGCACCTTCGGGCATGGCAGCCGCGCCGGCGGGCATGGCGGCGGTGCCAACGGGCATGGCGGCAGCACCCGCGGGCATGGCGGCCGCACCCACGGGCACAGCGGCGGCACCGGCGGGCATGGCGGCGGCGCTGGCTGGCTCGGCTGCTGCGGCGCCGGCGGCCGTCAAGGGCAAGCGCCCCAAGAAGCCAGCGGCGCCGTACACGGTGTCCGAGCTCCAGCGGCTGCCGCCCGGAACTCCGCCATACCCCAAGGACACCAAAACGTTGCTGGACGTGTACAAGATCTTCTACGTGGGCACCTCCGTGGCACCGGCGTTCACGACGCTGGACGCGGAGTACACCAAGCAGGGCAAGACCTGGTACCCCGCGCAGTTCAAGCAGCGGATGTCCGAGCTGCGGGGCCTGGAGAAGTGGTGCATCACCAAGACTAGCGAGCTGCGCAAGAGCAGCAAGCTGGAGGCGGCGCAGTTCTGGACGGTGAAGCAGAGTAAGCGCAACAGCCCCGCGCTGAAGCCCTTCTGGACCGACTTCGTGTCCCAGCTCGCGAAGAAGGAGGAGGAGTTCGCTGCATACGTGTCCAAGTCGCGGCCGCCACATGTTTGTTCGCCCAGCCCGGTCCGCCGCAGTCCGGCCCATAGCTCCCCAGTTCGGGCCTGGTCAACGTCCATGCTAACACAGGTGCAGCGCCGGGCCCTCGAAAGCACTCCCTGTGACGCCTGGCAACTTCACATAGGTCATGTATACATATAGAGCTATTTTTGTAAGGCCGGGCCCGCTAAAAGTCTTAGTTAGCTTGTAGTCCCAGGTTTGGTCCCCGCCCGGTCCCAGGGCCCGTCTCGAGCCGGTCCCCGGATGGGGGACACCAGCGACTCCCATGCACTCCAGCGAGTCCCACCCGCACTGCAGCCCAACCGTCAACCGTGTGAAACCGTGTGCGCTCTGAGTTTACACACACACAGTCTTCGTGAATGCGAAACACGCGCAGCTTCCCAGACGGCGCGCGCACGACTATGCACTCCCACTCGCGCGCCGCGCCAACCGCCAGCCTCCGCCGTGTTCCACCGTGCTCAGACGCAGCTTCCCACACGCGTGTGCGCCCAACTGCCAGCTCCCACTCGCGCGCCTGCCGACTAGCGTCAACTGCCCGTGTGCGTCACTACAGACAGGTAGCTTCCGAGCCGGGCCGCCGTACAACTACCTGCTCACACTCGCGCAGCTGCCGACTGCCACGCTACCTCCTGTACGGCTGAGGGGGGTTGGGGTGCCGTACACGAGTTAGTTGGGGGTTAGTCGGAGCTTTCCCAGGCTGAAGGAATATCTATTTTTTCATTACGCAGCAGCGTTGCAGTGTACGATAATACAGAATGTACGGAATGTACTGAATGTATGTATCCCACGTGTACAAATCCACCATATATGCAGTCTTCTGAAGCACCATCACACGGCCCACATCGCCACACGAAGTGCTGACAGCAGTACTGCTCAGTTCACGGTGGACCTGCAGCGCCCCTCCGCTCTCCCACAAGCCCCCTGGATCCAGGCGGATCCCAGGGCCACACGGACCCCGACATCCAGAAACCCCGGATCCCGGAACCCAGAAAATGAGCTCGAGGCGGTGATGCGTGGGCTCACACACTCACACGCCGTACGGCGGCGCGTGTCCAGCCGTACGGCAGCTTAGGCGTCCGCGGCCTGGAAGGAGGCGGTGGGCGCCCAGGTGGCCAGACTGGGGTGGCGCAGGGGGATGCTGACACCCATTCGGCTGCAGGATTTGACCGTCCGCCAGGCCACGGCGATGCTGCTACGACCTGTGGAACAACAGCGGACGCAGCTGCACGCGGACTTCGCAAGGGAAGCACAAGGCGGACAGACAGCCCCACCCCCCGCTACGACGACAGCCACGAACCCGGTGCGCGCCATGCTGAGCAGGATGTGGCGCATTCGGTGGGAAAGGGAGCAAGTGGAAGTCTTGTGGCGGCTGGCAGTGGACGGAGTGCCCCTGGCGGGAAACAGCCACATCAGCGGAGTCCCGCCGGGAGCCTGTGGCTGCGGCACCTTTGGAGGAGTGCATGGCGCATCCTGCTCACCGCGCGCGCACCATTTCTGGGAGTGCCCCGTGGCGCAGGCAGTGCTGGCGCAGATCAACACAGCGGTGGGGCACACCATCACCCGACAGCAGCTATGGTTAGCAGAGCCGCCACACGGCGGAGTACAGCAAGCGGTGTGTGATGTGGTAGTGCTTGCAGCCCTCTCGACCAGGGTTGCACAGTACGCAGTACGTACTAGTACGCGCTAGTACGTACTACGTACTAGTACGCTGTTCTTGAATGTTAGTACGTGGTAAAGTACGCTGTGCCAGGAGCAGGTTGGGACAGCCATGGGCATCCCATGGGATGCTGAGCCGGGATGTTGGACATCAGCACACGCATCCACGCTGATTGTAGCTGCCTGTCGCGCTCATTGGCCTCGTCATCAACATAGCATGTTGTCTACGTATCAGCAAGCGCGAGAACGGCCCGGAACTGACTCGACATCCCACGTGCGCATCCCAACATCCCGAAATTTGTGGGTTTGGCACAGCGTACTATGTCAGCGTACTAGCCTTTGCCCGCCAGCGTATTATAAGCGAACTATGGCGTATCGTACTAGGTGAACAGCGTACTACGTACTAGTACGCGTATTATGAGCTGGGAGGCTAGTACGGTGCAACCCTGCTCTCGACCATGGAGCGTGCCCGGACGCGGTTGAGGGCTGTGACCAATGCAGCAGGGCCACAAGAGGCAGCGGAGGGAACGAGGACCCCCCTGCACCACTAGAGATCGCCAAGGCTGAAGCGGTGACAGGGTTTTGGAGGAGGCTGTACGACTTCGCGGGGCTAGGGGTGCCGAGGAAGGGATGGCGCGAGGTTGGGCCGGCACATCCCCTGCTGGCGGTGCAAGGGGGCCGCATCAGGGTGCAGTGGGAAGAGTAGGAGGAAACTTTATGAGGCACGTGCTCAGACCCCCAACCGCTGAAACATAGCGGCAGTGTACCAGTGTGTTTACATGTGTGCGGTTGCGAGAGGGAGTGAGTGAGACTTCGGCTCTTAGGCAGTGGGAGTGTGGGCGCTTGTTTGGGTCCTTTGCGGCAGCTCGTGGGTGGTCGGCGGTGCAGCTCCAGTTGGTAGGGCTTAGTGCGGTGGCTTTGTGCGTACTCGCCGGCTTTGTCTTTGTCTACGGGAGGCCTGTTTGAGGTGCAGCGAGGAGTCTGGACTTGTCCTCAGTTAGAGGCTGCTGAGTGTGAACGAGTCTTGCGTCTTTTGTTCTTGTACTGCGTGTCTCGTCTGTTTACGTACGTTGCGGGCTGTTTCCTTACCGCTGTCCAGCTGCTCATGAAGAGCGCGGCGGCGTCACGTGTGCGCGGCTAGTCCAGGTCTATGGGACTTGACTGCCGAGGGCTAGGGTTTTTGAGTGCCGGTGCGAGGGCGCTATCGCCAGTCCAAGAGAGACTGGTAGGCTGCGGCGGCCGTGTGTCAGGCCCGGGTCAGAGGCAGACCCACAGCTGTAACATACACAAAAGCCACGGTGAGGCGCCATCAGCAATGGCGCCCATGGGTGCCAGGAAACCATCTCCCGGTCAACAGCCACGGTGTCACGCAGCAACTAACAACGGCTGCCAAGCGGTGTGCTATGCCAAAGGCGCTGCTGTGCAACCATCCAGCGCACAGCACGGCGCATGCACTACCGACGAGAACCAAAGCCACCAACGCTTCAACGACCTCAAGGACCAACCAATGCCGCGCCAGCACGGCTGGCCAGCGCCATCTGGCTGCAGCATCGAGCAAGTGCAGCCTTGACCAGCAGGCCACCTTAATTCTATTATCCGCTTGTAAGCCTGCGGGCGTGTGGGCCAAGGCGTCCGCGGCTTCGGGTGAGCTCAGCAACTGCGAGGCCAGGCAGGACGTCTAGAGCAGACCCGTCCCAAGCCGCTAGGACCAAACGCTGTGTCGACCCAACACGCCTACCTTGGGGCTCACGCCACGTAGCCCCCTCAGCCGTCGCCTGGGGCCAACGTGAGGCGACGGGGAGCAGCAGCCGTGAGCAGACAGGGAGGTGCATGCAGTCAACTAAACGCAGAGCCGCCACGGCAGAAGGCGTGACGTGGCGGCGGATGGGGACATGACCGCAATGCCCCCATGCGCAAGCAAACGGCCTCACGCTTCCCGGATCCTTCACAGGCCACCTGACCCGAGCGCCTGAGCGGCAGCCTAGCCCAAAGAGGCGCCGCACCTGGGGCCTTAGTCACCGGCAGCTTTCCGGTCGCCAACACCTCCAGCCCCGCAACGCGCTGGGCAAGCGCGTACCACCGGGCCTCAGCGACCGCCCAGCGGTCATCCGCAGCCTTGATGCCCGCCGCGCAGCGGTCATCCGCAGCCTTGACGTCCACCGCGATGTCCTTCTTGAGGACGTCAAGGTCCCCCTTGATGTCTTTCTTGAAGACGTCAAGGTCCCCCTTGATGGACGTGGTGAAGCTGGACAGCAGCTGCGGTCACGAAACAAGGGCGCAGTCGTGAAACTGACTTGTGCTCGGGCTGTGGTGCCGGGGCTGCCGCAAGCGCCGGGGTGCGGGGCGCGCTCACCGTGTAGGGCACAACCGCGCCCGCCACAACCAGGGCGCCGAGCATAACCTCGTCTGAAATCTGCGCCCGGCAAGCGGCGCGCATGCCGCGAGCCGAAGGCAGCTTGGGGATGTGGGGGCCCAGCATCTTGGGCGCAGGAACGCGCACAGTCGCAGGCGCGACCGCACGGCGCGAGACCAGGCGCGACGACGTGCCGCCGAGGCAGCTGGTCAGCTGCATGTTGCGCAGTCTCGTCGCCCGGAAAAATCTTAAGGTTTGAGCAAAGTACCCGCGACTCCGCTCGCTCAGAGTAGAAGCATATGCTGTGGGTGCGTGTATCAAACGTATGCTGTGGGTGCGTGCAGCGAGGAGCGAGTTGTGATTACAAGCGGTGTACCCCATCCGGGGACCGGCTCGCGACCGGCTTAGGGACCGGGCGGGGACCAAGCTGGGGACTCTGTGCTAAATTCAACTTTTGACGGGCCGGACGCGCAAAGATATGCTCTATTTGTGCATGACCTTTCAGAAGTTGCCAGGAGTCACAGGGAGAGCTCTCGAGGGCCGGACGCTTCGCTCTTGTTGGCATGGACGTTGACCAGGCTCAAGCTGGCGGAACTGCTCTGGGCTGGGAGGTGGCAAAACATGTATAGTAAATTCCGGCTGGTGTCCCGCGCGCTCTAGGGCTCTGCGGCGGAATCGCGTATATGGGCTAATCAGCACTTCACCAGGCACACCGCAACTCTGGGGCTAGTAAGCTTACTCCTAGGGACCACTGTGGCCAACCAACGAAACGCACGGTGCGGCAGACACGTTACAGTCTAAAACCGACCACTTGGCGGCTCTCGGGACCACGAGCGAAGCACAAGTGCTGCTACAAATGGTAAGGCGGTTCAGAAGCCGTCAGTGGGGTAGTCCGGGCACAAATGGGTCGAGTCTATGCATTCTGCACGCGGCGCTGTTCGCCGCTGGCTTTCGGGCTCGGAAAGAGGCTAGACGTAATGCCGATGTGTTGCTGGTGCCTGCAGGTGAAGCAGCCTCTGACACGGCGTGCTAAGGACATGTTCACCCGGCTCAAGAGGCGGTGTGCCCGGGGCGGCCCGGTTCCTTGCACGGTGGCGGTGTGGGACCACGCGGGCCAGCGGCAGACCAGCAGCAATCTGCAGGCGGCGTGTGAGCTGGTCAGGTCGGGAGCAGTCAAGCTGGCCACACGCCAGCTGCGCACGGCTGCTCCCTCCACCAACATTCTGGACTTCGCAATGGCGCCCACGACAGCCGGCGTCCCCCCCCCCCCTGCGGCTGGCGCTGGCTGAGCTCGGAGCAGCTATACGCTTATGAGTGGGACAGCCCCGTGACAGCCAACGGCGGCAACGGCGGCGGCGGCGGCGCGGCCAAGAACTACAGGGTGGACGGCCCCGGCGAGTACCGCCTGCACTACGGCAACCTGTCCCTCACCAAGGCCTGGGCGCCCTAGCGCGGCTGTAGCAGCCGCAGCGGCGGCGGCAGTAGCAGCAGCAGCAGCGGCGGCAGCGGCAGCAGTGGCAGCAGTAGCAGCCGGGCAAAGGACGGGCGTTGCACTGTGGGGGCTGTGTGGGGAGAGCTGGGTGCAGCACCCAACGGCATGCAGCGCGCGCACAGGCCAGGAGGCTGCAGCGCAGGCCACTGGGCGCGCGAGTGGGTAGCATTGAGGTTTTGCAAGCGCTCAAGCGAGCGCAACGGGGGCGCAACGGACGCAATTCCCGCGCATAGCGTTGCTCAGCCAATTAACTTTTGACAGCTGGCGTCGTGCAGGGCGGGCGCATCTGGTCGAGTCGTGCTTTGATCAGTGGAGCACTCGGGTGCGGTGCCACATACTCTTTTACGCCGTTTGCAAGTTCTGATGTCCGCGTGTGGGCGTATTCTTTGCCCGAGTGTAAGCGCCAGTCACGGCTTTAGGCTTGCCACCGGGACGCTCGAATCACTCATGTTGTCGATTGTAGTTAGGGAGTGCCTTGTGGCTGTTTATTACGGTACCTTGAAACTCGCTTCAGGTCTTTTGAGCGCACGGACCGCCGCTATCCGGTTGCGAACGTTTGCTTGGCATGAGGGAGCTTTTCCAGCAAGGGCGCTGTCTCGAGTGCAGCTGGGAGCGGCGGTTTGGCGGGGGCAGGGGCGCTGCACGCGCTGCCGCTGTCGACGGGTGCCGCGGAAGGCGGGGTGGGAGGCGCTGGGGGAGGCGGGGCCTCGGGTGCTGGCGGGCAAGTGGTGGTGGAGATGGGGGTGCTGGGCGGCGGCGGTAGCGGCGGGGCCGGGGCCGGCGGCGGCGGTGCGGAAAAGAAGGCTGCCGGCTCGCGGTGGACATTCGGGTTTTGAGGTTGGGTTTTGAGGTTTTGAGGGTGGGAGCTGCGTGTCAGCGCAGAGAGCACGGCAACGCTCTCCTGTGGAAGCTGATGTGCCATATACCGCATATGCAAAATGAAGCGCTTCACTGCTTCATCTATTCTTAGCACAACTTGACCTAGGCGCGACCGGTGCGGTCGAGACTGGGGCGACTGACAATGGCAAGATGGATAACGGCCTGCTGGACTGGGTTGCCACTGCCGACAGTGGCGCCGCAGAGTACAGCCCTGACCAAGGTGACGGAGCGCTGGCGGCCTTGCACGCGAGGGTGAAGGCGACGCGGGACAGCGGTCATAGACTGTGACGTTGGGCGCCTGACACAGCATGTAGCACGCGTGGGGAGTGTGGTGCCAGTGTGGTGTACTGTTCGAAGCAATAACGCCCAAATCAACACCCCCAAGACCAATCGATGCAAAGGAATGCCCTGCCCTAAACCTGTTCTGGATTCAGTGCAAAGCTGCTGGATGCGCACGTGAGCGAGGTGCTGATGCCCTCGCAGGACAGCCGCCTGTCCTAGACAAGCTGAGATAGGGACGACGGGGTAAGGGCAAGGGCGAAAGGGACTCGCGAAGCGGTGTTTGCGCAACGCTGGGCTCATGAATGAGGAGCATGAGACATGAATCTGATGCCACTATTACGTACGCTCATACACGCAAGCCTCCTAGCACATGTACCGCGTGATGGTACAGCGCGCGACAAGACGCGCGCAATAAGTTTTGAGACCGTCATGGTAATGCTGGCACTTTGTAAACACGATTCCACATCACGCCCAAACCAGCTCGTCTTCCCAGCTCATTGTCAGACACGTGCCACGCTCAGCCCAAAAAGCTCACACCGGCTTCAAGTACTCCTTGTATTGCGCTACCATGTCATCACGCGCGTTATCCCAGGCAGCCTGCTCGTCCTCCGTCAGCGCATCATATGCCAGCTTGAACTGCGCGAACCTCGCCTGGCTCTGTGTCACCACCTTTCCGTCCGCCCTGACCCCCCCCCCCCCCTGCGAACCAGCAGCCGCGCCCTCCACACCAGCAGCCGCTCCCACACCCCCACTCTCAGCACGCTCGGCCGCCTCCGCCTCCGCCGCGACAGCTTCCGCAGCCGCGGCAGTCCCGGCAGCCGCTGCCTCTTGCCGGTGCAGACCAAACCGCCAGCTGCAGTACACCTTGACCTGCAGGGCAACGCAAGGGTGAGCAGCTGCAAGCGTAATGTTGAGATGCGTATACCTACCGGCGCAACCGGCGCACTGTGCTGGACTCGCCGTCAGCACTGCTAGCGGCGCCACCAGCAGCACCACCAGCCACCTGTACGTGCCAAGACAGCAGTCAGATGTTGCAACTAGATGTTATGCGATGCAATGCAAGACAGAGTCCTGCCCCACCTTGCTTATTCCAGCCAAGTCCACCACCATGCCCAGGTCCTGCGGCAGAGACGATGAATTGTGAAAATGTGCAGGCAGTCAGCAGTTATGGCACAGCGCGTACGCACCGCCACGTTGATGATGGTGCGTGTGCGCCGCACCGGCCGCACCGCGGCCTTCGCTGGTGACACGAACTCCGGCGGCCGCGACTTGGACACGTATGCCGCGAACACGTCCGCCTTGAAGGCGAGCTTAGACACGAAGTCGCTCCATAGGGTCTTCAGCGCGGGGTTGCCACGCTTCGCCTGCTTATCAGCCCAGAACTCCGCCGCCTCCAGCTTGCTGCATCCGCGGAGCTCGCTGGTCTTGGTGATGCACCACTTCTCCAGGTTCCGGATGTCACACATCCGCTGCTTGAACTGCGACGGGTACCACGTCTTCTGCAGCGCCCGGTACTTTGCGTCAAGCACGAAGAAGACAGGCGCCACCGACGTGCCCACGTAGTACACCTGATACAGGTCCAGCAGCGTTTTCATGTCGCCGGGTAAGGTGGCGTCCCTGGCGGCAGCCGCACGAGCTCCGGGACTGTGTACGGCTGTGGCGCCTTAGACGGCGCCTTGCCTGACGGCGCCTTGGTGGCCACCGCACCTGCCGCAGCAGTTGGCGCGACGGCCACTGCCGCGACCGGCGCAGCTGCCGCTGTTGCCGCTGCCACAACAGCAGCTGGCGCTGCAGGCGCAGCGGCATCGTGCGCGGCCTCCAGTACTGGTGCCAGCTTCCGGCGACGCTTAGGAGCATGCGCCGTCGCTACCTGTGGTGGCAGCTCCGGCACTGGGCATGCCCCGGAGACATGCTGCTGGCAGGCAGCCGCGAAGGCATCTGCCGCTGCCGCTGCTGCCGCCTTCTGCTTGCTGTTGGGCGACAGCCACACCTGCTGCTGCGTGAGCGCGGCCGCGTCTAGAGAGCTTGCACCTGGCTCCCACGGCAGCGTCCCTGGTGCTGGCGGCTGCCCGCCCGGCCACAAACCGCTGCCTGGGCCCCCCAACAGCCCCGCGCCGTTAAAGCCGCCGCCGCTGGCAGCGCCGCCCGCGGTGCTGAGACCTTGCATGCCGTGCATCTGCCCAGCGCGCCGCCGCTGCTGCCTGAAGACCATGCAGCAGGGGCACAGGTACAGGGACTGTCAACACAGCACACATCATTCAGCTCCAAGATGCTGCAGGACACGCTGCACATCCCATATAATTCTTTCAGATACCACACCTGGGGCCATCGCCCTTGAGCTCAGCCTTGGCGACCCAGGTCTCTGACGCCAAAATGTCGTTCGTCTTGACCCTCTGTTCTGAGCTCCGCACGTTGTTTCGCTGCCGGTTCAGGTCGTCCAGCTCGATGAGCATGCTGCGTGCGTTGCCGATGGTAGATGGCGCATACTGCACGAAGGGGCCCGTAGGGAGAGAGAAATGCGGTGAAGTGCAGCACGACAGGCCTGATAACGGTCGGACCAGCTCATCGCCTCCACGGCACCCACCTTCTCCTCGCCCATGAGCTTGATGAGCAGTGCGCCAAGCTCAGCTAGCTCGTCGCCCCATACGTAGTTGACGTCGACGTTGCGCGGCTTGCAGATGTCCTGTGTGGGGTCCGGGGCGCACCGGTTGCAGCTACTGGTCTTCTCGCGTCGGTCACGCCTCCCCGGCTGCCCTCGCTTGTACGTCTCATAAGCCGCCCTAGTATTCGGCCTCTGCGCCTCCTTCCGCCGGTTTGCCAGGTCCTCGCGCATCTCAGCGGTGTAGATAATCGGTGGGCCCCCCTCGGCGGCATCGTCGGCCGCGACGGCGCCAGCCGCGACAGCGCCAGCCGCGACAGCGCCAGCCGCGACAGCGCCAGCCGCGACAGCGCCAGCCGTGACAGCACCAGCCGCGACAGCGCCAGCCGCAGCCTCCCTAAAAAGAATGGACGCACGAGGAGAAAAGGGGTTCAAAACGCAAGGGGCGCACCACGAGGTTACCCCGCTGCAGGTTACCCCGCAAGGGACGTGCCGCCCAGACGGGGGCACGGGCCCAACCTGCATGGCCGAGTGGGCAAAGCTGGTCGAGGATCGCGCCGTGCACCTCCACGTCCTCACTCCCCGGTCCCACTGCTGGAGCAAGCGCTGGGCAACGGAGCTGGAGGCGGAGCTGCAGGGGCGCTTCATGCCAACCTCTGTGCGCCGCCTTGCACTACACACCATGCACGGCTGCCGCAGCTTCACCCACGGCCCCGGCATCACTGGCATGATTTCGGCCACGCCCGAGTTCTTCAAGCGCTACCCCAACATCTGCTTTGAGTTCAAGAAGGGCAACGCGAAGGGCAGCTACGCCTACCGCAACGGTGCCCTGGAGCTGGTCGGCTGAGCCTGGCCTCGTGTGTGCGTGTTGTGCAGTTGGAAGTGCTGTTGGCGTGGGCGTGTTCAGTGTGTCCATGTTTGTCTGGTCGAGCCTGGTGGCTGCTGGCACGCAAGCATGTGGGTCCGATCCCCGCATCGACCGTGTGTGTGACTGCCCGCATCGAAGCAATGCGCCGCAAAACAATGGCAAGGGTGGAAGCGGCCGTGCACGCGTGGGACTTGTCGGCACGAACCCCTGCCGGGTGGAGGGCTGAACAGGAGGGCAGGTCTAGCTTACCGGGCGTCACCAAAGGCTCGATCACCCTGCAGTCCTGCATCAGCGCCAGCGGCCGGCTCTGGCTGCTGCCGCTTGTTGGCCCGCGGCGGCATTTGCGTTTGCGCTCACATTTGCGCGATTAAAGGAAGACTGTACTTCTTCACTTATGCAATCGGATACCTCAAGCAGCTCCCACGTTAATGCAGGCAAAGCCTGGCACTCAGTGCTGTCCGCGCGTTGACGATTCAAAAGAAGCAAGTCAAGTTTCTGCAGCACCGTGTTTAGTGTCGCGCTTAGTATGAACAATGCCTATATACTATTGTATGTATGTTTGGTGCGGCGCACAAGCACCATCATCAACGTGGCGGTGCGTACGCGCTGTGCCATAACTGCTGACTGCCTGCACATTTTCACAACTCATCGTCTCTGCCGCAGGACCTGGGCATGGTGGTGGACTTGGCTGGAATAAGCAAGGTGGGGCAGGACTCTGTCTTGCATTGCATCGCATAACATCTAGTTGCAACATCTGACTGCTGTCTTGGCACGTACAGGTGGCTGGTGGTGCTGCTGGTGGCGCTGCTAGCAGTGCTGACGGCGAGTCCAGCACAGTGCGCCGGTTGCGCCGGCAGGTATACGCATCTCAACATTACGCTTGCAGCTGCTCACCCTTGCGTTGCCCTGCAGGTCAAGGTGTACTGCAGCTGGCGGTTTGGTCTGCACCGGCAAGAGGCAGCGGCTGCCGGGACTGCCGCGGCTGCGGAAGCTGTCGCGGCGGAGGCGGAGGCGGCCGAGCGTGCTGAGAGTGGGGGTGTGGGAGCGGCTGCTGGTGTGGAGGGCGCGGCTGCTGGTTCGCAGGGGGGGGGGGGGGTCAGGGCGGACGGAAAGGTGGTGACACAGAGCCAGGCGAGGTTCGCGCAGTTCAAGCTGGCATATGATGCGCTGACGGAGGACGAGCAGGCTGCCTGGGATAACGCGCGTGATGACATGGTAGCGCAATACAAGGAGTACTTGAAGCCGGTGTGAGCTTTTTGGGCTGAGCGTGGCACGTGTCTGACAATGAGCTGGGAAGACGAGCTGGTTTGGGCGTGATGTGGAATCGTGTTTACAAAGTGCCAGCAGTACCATGACGGTCTCAAAACTTATTGCGCGCGTCTTGTCGCGCGCTGTACCATCACGCGGTACATGTGCTAGGAGGCTTGCGTGTATGAGCGTACGTAATAGTGGCATCAGATTCATGTCTCATGCTCCTCATTCATGAGCCCAGCGTTGCGCAAACACCGCTTCGCGAGTCCCTTTCGCCCTTGCCCTTACCCCGTCGTCCCTATCTCAGCTTGTCTAGGACAGGCGGCTGTCCTGCGAGGGCATCAGCACCTCGCTCACGTGCGCATCCAGCAGCTTTGCACTGAATCCAGAACAGGTTTAGGGCAGGGCATTCCTTTGCATCGATTGGTCTTGGGGGTGTTGATTTGGGCGTTATTGCTTCGAACAGTACACCACACTGGCACCACACTCCCCACGCGTGCTACATGCTGTGTCAGGCGCCCAACGTCACAGTCTATGACCGCTGTCCCGCGTCGCCTTCACCCTCGCGTGCAAGGCCGCCAGCGCTCCGTCACCTTGGTCAGGGCTGTACTCTGCGGCGCCACTGTCGGCAGTGGCAACCCAGTCCAGCAGGCCGTTATCCATCTTGCCATTGTCAGTCGCCCCAGTCTCGACCGCACCGGTCGCGCCTAGGTCAAGTTGTGCTAAGAATAGATGAAGCAGTGAAGCGCTTCATTTTGCATATGCGGTATATGGCACATCAGCTTCCACAGGAGAGCGTTGCCGTGCTCTCTGCGCTGACACGCAGCTCCCACCCTCAAAACCTCAAAACCCAACCTCAAAACCCGAATGTCCACCGCGAGCCGGCAGCCTTCTTTTCCGCACCGCCGCCGCCGGCCCCGGCCCCGCCGCTACCGCCGCCGCTCAGCACCCCCATCTCCACCACCACTTGCCCGCCAGCACCCGAGGCCCCGCCTCCCCCAGCGCCTCCCACCCCGCCTTCCGCGGCACCCGTCGACAGCGGCAGCGCGTGCAGCGCCCCTGCCCCCGCCAAACCGCCGCTCCCAGCTGCACTCGAGACAGCGCCCTTGCTGGAAAAGCTCCCTCATGCCAAGCAAACGTTCGCAACCGGATAGCGGCGGTCCGTGCGCTCAAAAGACCTGAAGCGAGTTTCAAGGTACCGTAATAAACAGCCACAAGGCACTCCCTAACTACAATCGACAACATGAGTGATTCGAGCGTCCCGGTGGCAAGCCTAAAGCCGTGACTGGCGCTTACACTCGGGCAAAGAATACGCCCACACGCGGACATCAGAACTTGCAAACGGCGTAAAAGAGTATGTGGCACCGCACCCGAGTGCTCCACTGATCAAAGCACGACTCGACCAGATGCGCCCGCCCTGCACGACGCCAGCTGTCAAAAGTTAATTGGCTGAGCAACGCTATGCGCGGGAATTGCGTCCGTTGCGCCCCCGTTGCGCTCGCTTGAGCGCTTGCAAAACCTCAATGCTACCCACTCGCGCGCCCAGTGGCCTGCGCTGCAGCCTCCTGGCCTGTGCGCGCGCTGCATGCCGTTGGGTGCTGCACCCAGCTCTCCCCACACAGCCCCCACAGTGCAACGCCCGTCCTTTGCCCGGCTGCTACTGCTGCCACTGCTGCCGCTGCCGCCGCTGCTGCTGCTGCTACTGCCGCCGCCGCTGCGGCTGCTACAGCCGCGCTAGGGCGCCCAGGCCTTGGTGAGGGACAGGTTGCCGTAGTGCAGGCGGTACTCGCCGGGGCCGTCCACCCTGTAGTTCTTGGCCGCGCCGCCGCCGCCGCCGTTGCCGCCGTTGGCTGTCACGGGGCTGTCCCACTCATAAGCGTATAGCTGCTCCGAGCTCAGCCAGCGCCAGCCGCAGGGGGGGGGGACGCCGGCTGTCGTGGGCGCCATTGCGAAGTCCAGAATGTTGGTGGAGGGAGCAGCCGTGCGCAGCTGGCGTGTGGCCAGCTTGACTGCTCCCGACCTGACCAGCTCACACGCCGCCTGCAGATTGCTGCTGGTCTGCCGCTGGCCCGCGTGGTCCCACACCGCCACCGTGCAAGGAACCGGGCCGCCCCGGGCACACCGCCTCTTGAGCCGGGTGAACATGTCCTTAGCACGCCGTGTCAGAGGCTGCTTCACCTGCAGGCACCAGCAACACATCGGCATTACGTCTAGCCTCTTTCCGAGCCCGAAAGCCAGCGGCGAACAGCGCCGCGTGCAGAATGCATAGACTCGACCCATTTGTGCCCGGACTACCCCACTGACGGCTTCTGAACCGCCTTACCATTTGTAGCAGCACTTGTGCTTCGCTCGTGGTCCCGAGAGCCGCCAAGTGGTCGGTTTTAGACTGTAACGTGTCTGCCGCACCGTGCGTTTCGTTGGTTGGCCACAGTGGTCCCTAGGAGTAAGCTTACTAGCCCCAGAGTTGCGGTGTGCCTGGTGAAGTGCTGATTAGCCCATATACGCGATTCCGCCGCAGAGCCCTAGAGCGCGCGGGACACCAGCCGGAATTTACTATACATGTTTTGCCACCTCCCGGCCCAGAGCAGTTCCGCCAGCTTGAGCCTGGTCAACGTCCATGCCAACAAGAGCGAAGCGTCCGGCCCTCGAGAGCTCTCCCTGTGACTCCTGGCAACTTCTGAAAGGTCTTGCACAAATAGAGCATATCTTTGCGCGTCCGGCCCGTCAAAAGTTGAATTTAGCACAGAGTCCCCAGCTTGGTCCCCGCCCGGTCCCTAAGCCGGTCGCGAGCCGGTCCCCGGATGGGGTACACCGCTTGTAATCACAACTCGCTCCTCGCTGCACGCACCCACAGCATACGTTTGATACACGCACCCACAGCATATGCTTCTACTCTGAGCGAGCGGAGTCGCGGGTACTTTGCTCAAACCTTAAGATTTTTCCGGGCGACGAGACTGCGCAACATGCAGCTGACCAGCTGCCTCGGCGGCACGTCGTCGCGCCTGGTCTCGCGCCGTGCGGTCGCGCCTGCGACTGTGCGCGTTCCTGCGCCCAAGATGCTGGGCCCCCACATCCCCAAGCTGCCTTCGGCTCGCGGCATGCGCGCCGCTTGCCGGGCGCAGATTTCAGACGAGGTTATGCTCGGCGCCCTGGTTGTGGCGGGCGCGGTTGTGCCCTACACGGTGAGCGCGCCCCGCACCCCGGCGCTTGCGGCAGCCCCGGCACCACAGCCCGAGCACAAGTCAGTTTCACGACTGCGCCCTTGTTTCGTGACCGCAGCTGCTGTCCAGCTTCACCACGTCCATCAAGGGGGACCTTGACGTCTTCAAGAAGGACATCAAGGGGGACCTTGACGTCCTCAAGAAGGACATCGCGGTGGACGTCAAGGCTGCGGATGACCGCTGCACGGCGGGCATCAAGGCTGCGGATGACCGCTGCACGGCGGGCATCAAGGCTGCGGATGACCGCTGGGCGGTCGCTGAGGCCCGGTGGTACGCGCTTGCCCAGCGCGTTGCGGGGCTGGAGGTGTTGGCGACCGGAAAGCTGCCGGTGACTAAGGCCCCAGGTGCGGCGCCTCTTTGGGCTAGGCTGCCGCTCAGGCGCTCGGGTCAGGTGGCCTGTGAAGGATCCGGGAAGCGTGAGGCCGTTTGCTTGCGCATGGGGGCATTGCGGTCATGTCCCCATCCGCCGCCACGTCACGCCTTCTGCCGTGGCGGCCCTGCGTTTAGTTGACTGCATGCACCTCCCTGTCTGCTCACGGCTGCTGCTCCCCGTCGCCTCACGTTGGCCCCAGGCGACGGCTGAGGGGGCTACGTGGCGTGAGCCCCAAGGTAGGCGTGTTGGGTCGACACAGCGTTTGGTCCTAGCGGCTTGGGACGGACGGGTCTGCTCTAGACGTCCTGCCTGGCCTCGCAGTTGCTGAGCTCACCCGAAGCCGCGGACGCCTTGGCCCACACGCCCGCAGGCTTACAAGCGGATAATAGAATTAAGGTGGCCTGCTGGTCAAGGCTGCACTTGCTCGATGCTGCAGCCAGATGGCGCTGGCCAGCCGTGCTGGCGCGGCATTGGTTGGTCCTTGAGGTCGTTGAAGCGTTGGTGGCTTTGGTTCTCGTCGGTTGTGCATGCGCCGTGCTGTGCGCTGGATGGTTGCACAGCAGCGCCTTTGGCATAGCACACCGCTTGGCAGCCGTTGTTAGTTGCTGCGTGACACCGTGGCTGTTGACCGGAAGATGGTTTCCTGGCACCTATGGGCGCCATTGCTGATGGCGCCTCACCGTGGCTTTTGTGTATGTTACAGCTGTGGGTCTGCCTCTGACCCGGGCCCGACACACGGCCGCCGCAGCCTACCAGTCTCTCTTGGACTGGCGATAGCGCCCTCGCACCGGCACTCAAAAACCCTAGCCCTCGGCAGTCAAGTCCCATAGACCTGGACTAGCCGCGCACACGTGACGCCACCGCGCTCTTCATGAGCAGCTGGACAGCGGTAAGGAAACAGCCCGCAACGTACGTAAACAGACGAGACACGCAGTACAAGAACGAAAGACGCAAGACTCGTTTACACTCAGCAGCCTCTAACTGAGGACAAGTCCAGACTCCTCGCTGCACCTCAAACAGGCCTCCCGTAGACAAAGACAAAGCCGGCGAGTACGCACAAAGCCACCGCACTAAGCCCTATCAACTGGAGCTGCACCGCCGACCACCCACGAGCTGCCGCAAAGGACCCAAACAAGCGCCCACACTCCCACTGCCTAAGAGCCGAAGTCTCACTCACTCCCTCTCGCAACCGCACACATGTACACTGCCGCTATGTTTCAGCGGTTGGGGGTCTGAGCACGTGCCTCATAAAGTTTCCTCCTACTCTTCCCACTGCACCCTGATGCGGCCCCCTTGCACCGCCAGCAGGGGATGTGCCGGCCCAACCTCGCGCCATCCCTTCCTCGGCACCCCTAGCCCCGCGAAGTCGTACAGCCTCCTCCAAAACCCTGTCACCGCTTCAGCCTTGGCGATCTCTAGTGGTGCAGGGGGGTCCTCGTGCTGCTGCGTTCCCTCCGCTGCCTCTTGTGGCCCTGCTGCATTGGTCACAGCCCTCAACCGCGTCCGGGCACGCTCCATGGTCGAGAGGGCTGCAAGCACTACCACATCACACACCGCTTGCTGTACTCCGCCGTGTGACGGCTCTGCTAACCATAGCTGCTGTCGGGTGATGGTGTGCCCCACCGCTGTGTTGATCTGCGCCAGCACTGCCTGCGCCACGGGGCACTCCCAGAAATGGTGCGCGCGCGGTGAGCAGGATGCGCCATGCACTCCTCCAAAGGTGCCGCAGCCACAGGCTCCCGGCGGGACTCCGCTGATGTGGCTGTTTCCCGCCAGGGGCACTCCGTCCACTGCCAGCCGCCACAAGACTTCCACTTGCTCCCTTTCCCACCGAATGCGCCACATCCTGCTCAGCATGGCGCGCACCGGGTTCGTGGCTGTCGTCGTAGCGGGGGGTGGGGCTGTCTGTCCGCCTTGTGCTTCCCTTGCGAAGTCCGCGTGCAGCTGCGTCCGCTGTTGTTCCACAGGTCGTAGCAGCATCGCCGTGGCCTGGCGGACGGTCAAATCCTGCAGCCGAATGGGTGTCAGCATCCCCCTGCGCCACCCCAGTCTGGCCACTATCTGCGCCCGCACTGACTCTGTTGTCTGTGTAGGCGTCGCTGCTCCTGCATCGAGCTGATCCTCAACCTGCCCCGCCGCTGCACGGCACTCCGGGCTGATGTCTGCTAGCAGCAGCTGAATGGCCTGCAGTGTCGGGCTCCTCCTAAAGCCTTCTGTGGCTGTGGGGACCCATTGTGGGCTCAGGCAGTTCCCCGGCAACCACCGACGCAGCTGCTCGTGCTGTGGGTTTTCAGGACTCGACAGTTGCACGTGAGGTTACTGCCAAGGTTTCTGCCCAGAGGTTACTGCCAAGGTGCCCACATGGGGAGGACGCCAGGACCCACGGTGTAACAAGAATGGCGTGTTCTCCCATGAAAGGGAAAAGTGAGGGCTGAGCCCCACCACGCGTTGTAAATGTCTGAGGCCGAAGGTTGGTTCAAAACCGCCTCATCTCCCAGACATAGCTGGGGTCGGGTTGAACAGGCACCACCCGCCAAAAAATCACGTCCAGCAGTAACGTCAAGCTCAACCACACAAACCATTAGACGTTGCTAACCAGACCCTGGCAAGTCTCAACCTGCGCGCAGGCGCCGCGTTTTGTAGGCGACGTCACGCTCTCCTCCTCCTCGTGGCCTTGCCCGCCCCCTCCGCGCCACACATGCGCGCCGCAGCTGCTGAGCCCATGGCCACCACCAGGCCCTGGGCCTCTGCCGCCACCGCCGCCACCGCCGCTGCCACCGCCCCGGCGCAATGCAGCAGGCCTTGGGTTACCCAGCAGCATCTCCTCCAGCGCGTGGCGCATGTTTGTCGCGGAGTCGGCGTCGCGGCCCTTAGATCAGCACCGGTGCAGCAGCAGGCAGGTCTCGTGGTCTATGCTAGTTTTGATTTCCGTGCCGACGCATGCAGGCACCACGCACGCACGCACGCACGGACAGGGGTGATCCTGGGGGCGCTTCGCCCCCCCTGAATCGCTTCGCTCAGGGGGCTCAGGCCAAAAATGACCTGCAGGTTCTTGAAGATCGTGAACTCCGGCGGCAGTAACCGCCTTGCTCGAGTACTTGTCGGCCTGGCCAACGTCCACGTGCTTTTGTACCCTGCGCACCACGTGCCGGGGGACGGGGCGTGAGGGTGCGGCCAACGAGCGAGCTCTGCTCTCTAATTACGTGAGACACCTTCATTCGAGCGTCTACAGCAAAAATTCCATGGAGCGTGGCCTTCACCCTACGCATTAACCGACCTATTCATATTCAAGAGCAATCCCTGGCAGCAATGCCTGCCACGCCACTCTCCCACCGCAGGCGCTTTCCAGGGGGGGGGCAGGTCCTTCCGAAAAGCACCCCACCTTCTTTGATGGAAGCTCTCAGCGAGAGCATTCAGAATCCGCTTTCGGAGTTTTAATCGGGGTGGAAACTACAAAGATATGATTGCGAGGTTACAAGAAGGGGACAGTGTAAACACCATCACGGCTACGAGGGAAGCCACCATTCCGAAGAACGCAGCAAACCGCAACCCCCGCTTGGCTGCCAACCCAACTCACAGCTGCGTAGGTGCGTCGAAGCTAAGCCGCAGCCCGCCAAAGCCACACCAAACAGCAGCATCACAAAGCACGCGGCTCATAAGGCACCGCAAATCTGAGCAACAGCCAAGCAGACAGACCACACGAAAACGCGGAATCTAGCGCCAGCAGACGCAAGCTAGGGCGGCGAAACAGGTGGGCACGCCCAAACACTCCCACAGACGCACAACACCAACCTCATGGAGACGGCGGCGGAGACGCATCATCCCACGGCGGAACCAACGCCACGCCACCACCCGACCCGCGCGCCAGGAAGGGGTGGCCAGAGGGGACCGCATCCCACCCACCAGGCCTGACACCCAAACTAGAGAAGGCCTGCAGGCGCCCCCAGAAATCCGTAATGACAGCAACACCAATAGCTAACACACGCGCTGACGGGAGGGTTGCGGACACAGGCAAACCGTGGCCAGCCATAACCACCCGTTGCCGCCCCAAGTCCATGGCCGACAACGCAGCAAGACACACAACATCCCACACCGGCTGACACAGCCCAACCGGCGGCTGGACCAGCCACAACTCCGACCGGGCAAGGGCATCCAAAGAGTCACAGGGCAACGCGCCCATAGCCATACCGATAGCTTCACGCAGCGCCCGTGCCACCACGCAATCCCAGAAGTAGTGCCGGCGATCCCCGTGCGCCATCCCCTCGCCACAAGCCTGACAAACATGCACTACGCCCGCAGCCCGCTCACTGGCACGTTTAGGGAACGCCCAACACGCATAGGCGGACAAACGCCACAAAGCCTCTTTATGCCGATTCTCCCACTTCAAGGCCCACAAGCGCGCCAGTGTGGCACGGAACGCACCCGCGGCCAACAGTTGGTCCGCGTCAGGCACGCCAATGACACCGGCCTCACGAACATACTCTAAGTGCTTCGCGCCCAACCGCACAAGCTGTGGCGCCAGCTGCATAAGCGTACCAATCTTGACCGTATACTCCAGTAACAGCACGGGCGGCCCCGCCACTGGAACCCAACCAAGCCCTCGCACGACATGCTGCACCGACGCATCTGGCGGTGGAGCCGCAGCAACGCCACCGGGATCCGAGCGGGCGGTACGCGCGGCGGCCTCCCACCCCCCGGGCAGTAGGGCCACGGCGGCGGCCACCCGCGCCGCTGCGAGATGGGCAGAGGCCGGGCCCGGGAGGGGGGCAGGCAGGGGCCGCCGCGGTGGCCACCCTAACACCCGACGCCACACCTCGTCAACGTACACCCGCGTACACTCACTAGCAACGTTCGGGCAGCCCCCGCCCGGGCAGGCGTACATGTCGCGCACACGGGTCAGGCCATCATGCACCGCCACCAATACGCCCACACACAGCAACCCCGGCAGGGCAAACAAGTCAGGAAAAGCGTCATAAAAAGTGCGCGCGCCGTCCCGAAGCGCCGGGTTGCCCCACAAGGGCACGTTGTATACCCAGGCGCCGGGCGCCGGCGGTGCTACCAAAGCAATTGGAGGCAATTCTGACACCGCCCCAAGCAGCCGGATAAGCGGCCGGGAGGCAGGGGCCACAGGCTTGTCCAGCACACGCGAGCCACCCCCAGGGCACAAGACACACAGCACCGTGGCCGCGGGATGGCGCCGGCGCAGCCACGCCGCCACCACCGTCACCCACGGCGGTACGTACGACAGGAGACCACACGCGCCCAGCACACAACGCACAGCCAACCCCGCATGCCGGGCGCGGATATGGGGCACCAGAGGCAGCAGCCCCAGGCCCCCACACACAGGCGGCAGCTGCATAATCTCTAGCGACACCCCGGTAGGCCGAGCGTGGGGCCGGTCCGCGTACTGCGCAGGCGACAGGCGCCGGTCCACCACCGCTGCTACCTTCGCGAGTAACTCATGGACCAAACGCACAGGGGTGGGGAGGCCCGCAAACTCCAAGTGGTACAGACATTTGCCCAATGCGTACGCGGAGGCCGCGGACGCCCGGCCAAACATGGACACAGGCATGCGTGCAATTTTGCCCAGGACCGTCACCACGCCCGCGAAATCAACCGGGGGGGTGTCAGCACGCCAGTCGCCAAAATGGACACCCAAGGATTTGGCTTGTTTCACCACGCGCCACCCAGGCGGCAGCGGCGGCCCACTGACCGCGGCCGCCACAACCCCGGTCCCAGCGGACGTACCCATCACCAGCAATTCTACTTTACTCATGTTCAAACGTTGGCCAGACGCATACCGAAAAACATCCATGTCCGCTAGAAACGCTGGCACCGCCTGCACCCCCGCTAACAGGGGCGTACAGTCGTCCGCATACTGCGATGCCAGTACGGACGCAATACCCGCCAGCACACCATGGCCCCGGCTGCGCAGCCACGCCAACAGAGCCTGTGCCACGGCGAGGTACAGCAAGGGCGCGAGCGGGCACCCCTGCCGCACGCCCGCCGCTAGGGGCACCCACCCCGAGACGTGGCCGTTAACCAAGGCCGCACCCCGCGTATCAGACAGCAGCCGGGACACCCACGCCACAAAGCCGGGCCCCACGCCAAGCTGCTCTAAACAGGCGAGAAGGAAAGACCGGTCCACCGTGTCATACGCTTTATAGAAATCCAAGACGGCGGCCACACCCGGGGACTGCCCTGCCGCTTTCAGCAAACCAGGAGTCAGCTGCAGCAGCATGACGTTATCGGCAATGCGGCGCTCTGACAAAAAGGCAGTTTGTTCCGGGTCGATGATGCGTCCAAACACCGGTTGTAAACGCCGGTACAGGACACGTGCAAGAGTGCGGTAATCCGTGTCAGTCAAAGTGATCGGGCGGTAGTTGGAGGGCTCAGACGCATCCCCGCCTTTATAGAAAAACGTCCACACACCATCAAGAAAGCCACCGGGCACGCCCACACCTTGCCCGACCGCAGTAAACACATCGGCTAACACCGGCGCAAACTCAGATTCGTAATGTTGGTACAGTTCAACGGGTATACCATCCGGGCCGGGGGAGCGTCCCGGCGGCGCGGCAGCTAACGCCGCGCGCACCTCCGCCGCCGTGACTGCCAGCTGACCAAGCTGCTCTGCTTCTGCGTCGGTGCACCGCCGCCCGTGCTGCTGCATGGCGCCTAACACCTGCGCGCGCGCGGCAGGGGCCGGCGGCGGCACCGCACTCACGTCTCGCCAGTATTGTGCCATAACGGTACCCATGGCGGTCGCGTCCGTGGTCACGCGGCCATCGGGGCGCTTCAAGCGCGCGATGGTGCAGGGGCCGCCCGCTGGCCGCAGCATGCGCGTGAGGAGCGGGCAGGGCTGTTCGCCACCCCGCAGCCACGCATGCCGTGTCTGACGTGCAGCCCCCGCAGCAGCGGCCACGGCGGCGGCAGCGGCGGCACAGCGCGCACGCACCGCCGCCGGCGCCGCCGCCTGGACAGCCCCGCCCGCCTCCACCAACGCCACCGCGGCGGCCTCGGCCGAGGCCGCCGCGGTGGCGTTGTAACGACGGGAAACTCGCGTCTGGGCGCGTCTCCGCGCGTTCGGGCGCGTCAGGGTGCGTCAGGGTGCGTCAGGCCGCGTTTCGTGACGCGATGGCTTGGACGCGAACTGCGACGCGAGCCGACCGTGAAGGGGCCCCGTTGCGTGCCCCACACCGTATTCGCTGTACCCCACATCAGCCAACACTAGCATTGACGCAGACGGAGGCATACTAGCCGTGCCGCCCGGCAGTAGGGCTGTCATGGGCAGAACTGCGTGGGGGCGGAGGCGCCGCGTGTTACACTGCCCCGCGTTACACGTTACACTGCCCCTGCCGGCCCCTCGCAGCACCAGTAGCCCCAACCTGATGCACATGATATCTACTCACGTAGGCACGTATTTATGCACGTATTTATGCACAGTTCAGCAGAATCAGTGAACTCCACTCATCTCTCATCTCATCTCATCTCACTCGCATTTCTCGCTCTCCTTCCTCTCACTGTCCTTAAACCCAAAACTGGGGAACTCTGAACAACCATGAACAACCTCAGAACATGCGACGTCTGCCAACGGGCCTTCTTCCGTTGGTGGCGGCCTGGGCCATCACGAGCGCGCTTCAAAGCGGGCTCAGATGGCTCCAGGCCGACCTAACTGCATCCTTGGTACTGTCAGTGCTAGTGCTAGTGCTTATGGTGACCGTTCACTGCAGCGCTCACCTACTACGCTTAGCACATCGCGCTCCCAGAGGAGTTCAAGCGTGACTGGGTGAAGTGAGTTGTTCATGTAATTCGGTGGCATATATCGGTGGCATATAACGCAGGGCATTTGGAGGGATTTCGTCGGGATTGACTCGTCTTGACTCGGCTTGACTGTGCTTGACTTGCCGGATTGACTAGCCTGCACTACCATACTCTTGTTGTAACTTATTGTATACGTTCCCTCCTCAGGAAGGCGACTGACTTCAACGCGAAGCGCAGCAAGTATGAGACGACGTTCGAGGCCAGCCGCGCTGCCAAGGACAGTAAGTTCGCAGCGCTACTGCAAATCAAACCATGTATGCAAAGAGAAGTAGACGTAGGCACTGTCCCGCGTGAACGGTGGGTGGTCACGCGCGAGAGTTGACCGTGTTCTTGCTCACTGTACTCCTATTCGCCCTATGAACTCCTGCCACAGAGGAGCAGCCCAAGAATGAGCGAGAATGGTACAAACACCCGTGGCGCAGCCAGTGGGGCAAGATGTGGGAGAGCTACAAGCGCGACCCTGTGCGCTTCGCGGCTGGCCAGGAGGAGCAGCTGACGGCTGAGGAGGCCGACCTCGTCAAGGAGCTGGAGTCCCTGGTCGCCAGCCAGGCGCCAGTGAGCGTGAAGTCGCAAGACACCAAGGTGACCTACGGCGCCATCCCGCCCGGGTCCCTCTTCGTAAGTTTGTTTGCCTGCCTGGGACTGCCGAATTGCTTTATCTATGCATGGAAGAGCTTGCACACTGGAAGAGCTATATGCATGGAAGAGCTGTTGATTTCCCTCCCCTTCCCAACCTTCCTGTCATGCCAACCTTTGCAGGGTGCGCTCGCCAAGGCCTACAGCGGCATCAGCAACGGGCGCTCCTCCCTAGGGTCGACGTGCGTGGAGGTGCCGGCGAGCCAGCCCCTGCCTTCCGCTAGCGCCGGCGTGGACAACGAGGCGTTGGCGATGCTGGCCAAGGCGGCTGCCGAGCGCATGAAGGTGAGACTGGTGTGCTCTGCGTCGTGACTATGCTGCTCCCGAGTGGCAAGGTGACCCCTGCGGCGTTTTCCCACACCCGTGTCCCCACGCCCGTGCCCCACCGCCCGTGGTCCCACGCCCGCGCCCCCACACCCGTGTCCCCACGCCCGCGCCCCCACGCCTGCGCTCCCATCGCCCGTGCCCACACACCCATGCCCCACCGCCCGTGCCCAATGCAGGGCGAGGAGGAGAAGAAGAAGGAGGCGACGAAGAAGCGCAAGCTGGAGAAGGCAACCAAAAACGAAAAGGTGGGTGGGTATTGTGGGTACGGACTGGGTCAGGGCAGGCGGGGCTGGGTGTAGGATGGCTTTCGGGCTGCATACACCCGCGCTCCCATGCCTGTGCCCCCGCGCTTGCGCCCCACCGCCCGTGCCCACACCTCCGCCCGTGCCCACACGCCCATGCCCCACCGCCTGTGCCCCATGTGTGCATAATGCAGGGCGAGGACAAGGAGGCGGCGGCGAAGAAGCGCAAGGAGAAGGCAAGCAAGGACGAAAAGGTGGGTGGGTATTGTGGGTACGGACGGGGCGTAAGCGCTGGTCTGGGTGTAGGATGGCTTTTGGGTTTGCGTGCTGCTTTTGCGCCAGTGTGTTGCCGTGTGCCAATCCTGGAGGGCAATACCTAATCACGTGCATGCAACTCCCTTTATGCAGGAGTCCAAGGGTGACACGGCCCCCGTGCCCAAATCGGCCGCGCAGCGCAGGGGCAGGATAGGCAGGAGCAAGGCTGCCGCCGCCGCCACTTCCACTTAACACGGTAAGAAAGTTTGGCGCAAACCTGTGCATAGTGTGGGCTTGGCTATGCCCCGCACATTTCGCTTGCAATGAGCTTCACGTATTCCATTCTCCCCTGGCGCCCCTGTTCAGGTGAACTCGTGGGCGGCATGTGGCATCTTCGTGGCGGCCACCTTGAGCGGCATGCGCAGCGACTTGTATACTAGCCAGAACGACGACGACAGCATGCAGGTGTCTTATTAGCAAGACGACTTGTGACTGAACAAGGAGAGTGTGGATGGTCGTGAGAGTGTCATGGAGATGCGTGGGGATGTCGATATGTGTGACTGGGATGGTGCACGTTGATTGATTAGACTGCAACTGAATTGCATTGCGGTGGGTGCAATGGAGGGACAGGGTACACGTTTGCATTCGCAATCACTGCAACTGACACGAGAGCGGGCGGGCGCTGAGCATGTGGGTGCAATGGTCCGGTTAGGCAAGAGTCGTGGGCAGCAGTTGCGGCGTTGAGGCACGATTGTAACCGGCTACAGAATAATGCTTCAGAGCACACGCATCGTCTGCGTCTATTTCTCATGTTTCCGCTCAAAACGCATCGCGTCTCGAGACGCACGCGTCTCACTTGTCGCGTCCGGGCAGACGCAGCGCGTCTAGGGTATCAAACTCGCGTCTGGCACTGCGTATGGAGACGCACCGCGTCTGGTGAGACGCGCCAGCTATGCAGACGCAGCGCGTCACGACTCGCGTCTCGTGGCATCTCTCAAACGCGACGAGACGCACAACCTGCCTTGGTGCCCCGCACTAGTGCTTCTGGCCGCGTCTGCACAGCGTCTGCACAGCGTATCGCCCCAAACGCGCAGCGTCTCAACGCGTCTGACACCGCGTCTCACTAGCCAGACGCGGCCGAGACGCGCCGAGACGCGGTTCCCCGTCGTTATATATAATATAACGCGGTTCCCCGTAGTATATATAATGTATATAAGTTCCATGAATTGTGACAGATGTCCGTTGACCAGTGCTGCAGAACGCGTGCCGTTGTGTAGCATACGTACCCAGTCAAGGAAACCATCGCCAACCCCAAGTGCTTGTAAACATTCCAACATGAATTCGCGATTAACAGTGTCGTACGCCTTGTGGAAGTCCAAAAAAGCTACCACGCCGGTTTCCTCTGCCCCTTTCAGGATGTGCGGTGCCAGCTGTAGAAGTGCAATATTGTCAGCAATCCGCCTTAGTGGTAGGAAGGCCATCCAGCACTCCCCAAGCTACTCTACGCCACCACTAAGCTGCTCCCACCCTGGCCACGCACGCCGTACTACTGGAGACCCACGACCGCTGACAATTCAACAGGAGCTGCGCAACTGCGCGACCAGATCCTGAATTTAGCTCCTTTGGTTCACAGTTTCGGGCGCTGAGAGCGCCTGAGGGGACCAGGCGATTCACACACCCCGAGGCTGCACAGCTGTCCAGGAGGATCAGGTCACCGCCCGAAACGTGTTTGGATGCAAATTGTTCCCACCGCACAACAGTAATAAGGCATTCCTAAAAGACCGCAAAAGATCAGGCCGTGCTCGCGAGCCGACCAAACTGGGGGTATGAGGGCGCGGGGTGTGCCCGTGGCGAGTGGATGGTGGGTGTCGGCGAGCGGCGCGCGTGCCTCAGCGATCACGGCGGTTGGCCCGCGCGAGGCCGCAAAGAATTCAATAAATTATAATGTGCTACATATGTATTGTTTATGCTTGTGAAAATTGGGCGCGCTTGTGGGTGCGCTTGCCGCGTGCAAGCGTTGCTAGCGTCCCTGCGTTAGCGGCGGCGGGTCGAAGCCAGCAACTGAGTCGAAGTTTGGTTCGTAGCCGCAGCCCCCGTCGGGCGGGGTTACCTGGGAACTTCGACAGCAGTGTACGGGGCGGGCCTACCGTCAGTATAAAAGGCCGACCCTTTCCGGCGGTTAGCAGACCCAGAGCCACGCCGCGCCTACATGACGGCGAACACTTGGTTGACTGGTGAACGCTTTCAATACTTCCCAACACGTATTATTGTGCTTGCACTTGGCTGCTCGAACTTGCCCTAACGGGCCTCCGGCCCTTGTAATCTGTGTGTTGATGAACCTGCCCGCACTCCCCTGCCCCTACTAGTTGGGGCCCCTTTCCTGCGCTGTGTGCGCCCCCACGGCAGC
Source organism: Chlamydomonas incerta (assembly GCA_016834605.1). Taxonomy (NCBI): domain Eukaryota; kingdom Viridiplantae; phylum Chlorophyta; class Chlorophyceae; order Chlamydomonadales; family Chlamydomonadaceae; genus Chlamydomonas; species Chlamydomonas incerta. The sequence continues at coordinate 8,780 of JAEHOC010000134.1, read as the reverse complement.
TGGCCAGCCGTCTGCAACAGGGCAGCTCTGAGCCTAAGACCCTGCAGGAACCAGCCCACCGGACCAAGAGCAGTCCGCGCCCCTGCAGCTGCAACCACGTCAGCTGCCATCTAGTGCCCGCTCCCAGCACGGCGAGCGAAGACAGCAGTGAGCGAGCCAAGTGGTCAGGTTTGGTTAACACCACTCTCGTTAGAGGGTTTAAGGTCCTGGGTTTGATCCCCGGGTTGACCCCCGGATTTCCGGGCATAGAGGTATCATCGCGGCTTGAGTGGAGTTCAGACTTTGGTTGACTAAGTCGGATTTGTCACGTCGGAGTCGGGTGCCTATGTCGACAAGTAGTTCAGGTGACCGATGAGGTGTTTCGGACTAGTAGGCAGTCCAGCTGGTGATGGTCGATCTACGACCAGTTTCTGCCAGAGTTGCTTGGTCACAGCACGAGATGCTGTTCCCCCATGTAACAATACCTCTACCTTTTTAAGTGCCCGTGCTGGTGTCACGCGCTGACGAGGGCTGACGGCTCTATGGTGTGTGGGATTCACACGACTGCTGTCCTCGTAGCAGGCGTGGAGCGAGAGAAGCAACACAGTTGGTAGACTTGCGTGTTACAGCACACGCACCGGAGACAAGCGCCAGCAGGCGCTCTTGCACTAGTTTGCTTAGGGTTTGCGTTGGTCTTGCAATAGAAATGCAGCACACACAGGCTGTATATGTGAGCACGAAGCAAGACGGGGCTTGCGTTCGTGCCAAGCGCTTAAGACGCCGCTCCAGCTGTACTGCAGGGGCACACGCCCATGGCAAGTTTGCTACCACGCGTGCCAACGCTCCCACCTCAGCTCAGCAGAAAGACGACATCACAATGATTATGCATGCGTGAGGCGCGCTTGTGCGCGTAATCAGGCAAAGTGCACACGCTGACAGACACAGCCAACGCACATCTGCGTAGGCAGGCGCTCACGTCGTGACGCACTCTCAAACCGAAACAGTGTTGCACAACAACTCATAAAATGCACAGGCGCGTGGAGCGCGCCACCTATTCCTCCGTTACCGCCCTGCGGCACGGTTTCCCCCGCCGTAACCCTGAAACTGAACGTACGCCCTTTCGTCCCCACGCTGTCTTCGACACCCGTCCCTTGCCGGGTCCGGTAACGCCGTGGCGCGTGACAGCTGTCACGCGCTGACGAGGGCTGACGGCTCTATGGTGTGCCTACGCACGACTCCCCCCCCCCAGCCGCGGCGTGGTAATCAGCCGTGGTCTGGTAGACAGGTGGGCACACTGCGCGGCTTATGCAAACAAAAAAATGCAGCAAATCAACTTCACGCACGCATAAAGCAACAGACAGCTAGATGTCCACCCGTGTGCGGGCCTGCTCACACATGCTCACACTGCCGCAGAGTCACACCAACACTTGCAGGCCCTCCCGACGCAATCAGAGGACGCGGGAGGAGCTCAGGGGCCTGACGTTCGTGTACGTGGCGGGATGAAATGCTTTGCGAGTTGCTTGTATGCCCCTTGGTCGAGCCGCGCGGGATATGACGCAAGTTGATGCTTGCTAGCCTCTGCCGGGCCTGGGCGTGGCGTGCTCATGCGAACAAATGACAAACGACATGCAATCACACCAGTAGTGTGCTGGGCAGGTCTGCGCGCACAAAACCGTGACGCCTTTTCCCCGCCGCAAAGTAAACGATCCAAACACACGTGGCCCCGGCGATGACCATCAGCTTGCCTTCCTCGCTACGCGCGCGCAGCCAAGCCAGGCGGGCCGGGTCAGCCGTGTTGACATACTCTAGTGGTGCCCAGGCTATCACGGCATCCCGCGCGTGGCGCACGGCATGCTCAATGCTCACGTCTAGAACCGGGGCAATGCACTCAATCCACACAACTCCCATATCCACACCCTTTTCAGACGCTTCCTTGAATGCCGACGCTGACGCTGCTCCAGGCCCGCTGCTCGGCTCTCCACGACGCAGGCGGCAGCCTTGCTGACGGATCCACGCTGCCGTGCCGGGCGACACACCCCACGGTGCGTAGACGCTGACTGCCATGCCGAGGTCGATGAAAGAAGCAAGGTGCTGCAGCTCGGACGTTGTTGACCGGTGCTGACCGGCGCTGCCGAGGCGTGCGCTGTTGGCTAGCTGCTCAGACTTGGCGGTGCCGTGCGCTCCGGGCATGACTTGCTGCAGGGCAGCGCGGGCGCCGTCGATGGTGGTGATGTCGGGAGGCACGGAGGTGTCGGCTGTGGTGGCTGCAGCGCGGGCCACCTTCTCAGGTGGGACAAGGCGGGGCCGAAGCTGAGGTAGGCCGACGATTTCACTGGTGCCATCAGGATACTCAATCAGGAAGTGATGCACACGCCGCCGCTGACCGGCGTAGCTGACCACGCCAGCACCCGCGGCTGTGCGGGTGCGGCGGCCCTTGGACTCACGCATGGCGAACGCTCCTTGCAGATGCTTGAGGTGCGGGGGCGGCCGACCCTGCTCACGACGCTGTACGGCCTTCTGCTGCAGGGCCTGGACGGTGACGCCGGAGTTGACGCATGGCGGACAGATCCAAGTGCCCTCGGGAATGGACTCCAGCGGCGGGCTGAGACAGAACGTGTGCCAGCCGTTGCCGCATGCGTCACACAGCAGCATCCACTCCTCGTTGTCGGGCATTTTGCACACCTCGCAGGCGAGCGTGGCAGACGGACGTGCCAGGCGTGGGTCGATTTCTTGGTCGGAGATGGGCAGGTGGCAGGGGGCGACATGCGTGACGTGTGCTGTGATCTTGGTGCCGCAGCGGCCCTCAAGCTCAACTACGCCAGACGGACGAATCTCGGACACGCGCAGAATCTCGGGGCGAGCGGCGGCGTCCAGGCTGGTGCGCGCGGGTGGTGTTGCGGTAGTACACGTAGTCACCGACGTCAAACTTGCGAACCTTGGGGTCGAGGCCGCCTCCACGCAGGCGTGCGTAGCGCAGGCGGTCACGGTGCTGGGCAGTGGCAAGGTTGGCGCCGGCGATGACCATGTTCTTGCGCACAGCTGCGGCACGCACCATGACGGCGCGAGCCGCTGCTTCCGGATCATCTAGGTCGATCTCACACCCTCGAACCGTGGCTTCACCGCAGGTGGGATTACCGGGTCGGTGGCGTAGATGATGGTGTAGGGGCAGAGCTTGGTTGAGTTCTGGACGGAGCAGTTGTAGCCAAGTGCGACTGCGGGAAGCTGCGTGTCCCAGTTCTTGAGGCCCGCGTTGCTGTGCGCCAGCTTGGCAAGCGCACGCTTGCAGGTCTGAACGGCGCGCTCACTCAGGCCGTTGGCTTGGGGATGGTTGGCTGATGTCTGGCGGTGGTCGATAAGCGACTCCATTAGCAGAGAGGCGAAGGCGCCCTTCCACTCGCCGCCCTGGTCGGTGCACACTTCAGCGCAGGCGCCGTACACACCCAAAACGTGTTGACGGAAGGCGAAGGCGGTGTTGTCGGCGGTCTTGGACGGCAGCGGGATGAGCACCACGAACTTGCTGAAATGCTCCACACACACCATGACGTACTGGTTGCATGCTCTGTCTCGGTGAAGGGCCCGCACAGGTCAGCGCCCCAGCGGTAGAACAGGCCGCCAATCGGCAAGGGGTTCAGCTCGGCGGGATGCGAGGTGAAGCTGGCTTTGACGCGGTCACAGGTGGTGCAGTGCTTGACGGTGTTGGCTACGTCCTCCTTGATTCCACGCCACCAGAATGAATGTAGCAGCAGAGCGCAAGTGCGGCGGACGCCCCAATGACCACTCTGCTCGTGCATCTTGCGCACCAGCTCACCACGCTCCGCCGGGCGAGGCACCACGCGGCTGCGCCCATCCAAGCCCACGATGACGAGCTGATTGCCTTGCCAACGGTAACGCACGGCGCGCCTCTTGATGCGCCGTGCTTTCTGCGTCTGAGATGTTGCTGGGCAGTTGACGGGAACGTAGGAAGTTGATCATAGGCTCATCCGACCATGCGTCGCTGTCGGCAGGGGTAAGGCCCTCAGGCTCCGCGGAGGCAGTGGCAAGGACGACCGACGAGACGGCGGTGCTGACGTTGAGGGGTTTATTAGCAAACACGCCGGCGAGGCTTGGGCGTGGCGAGTCGATTGCTGTCACGAGAGCAACGGGGGGCCTGGCGAGGAATAACTGAGACCAGGTCATCAGCGAGGGCACGGCCAATGGCGATGGTGCTGGCCAGGTAGTTGATGTCAGTAGCTCGCACTAGCAGTGCCTGCGCCGCTGTTCAGACCAGCCCGGCACATCCGTCACGCCGCCCTTGAAGCCCAGTAACGACTCACACTCGGCAGCAGACGGCGCGGTGTAGCGCCCGAGGGAGGCGTCCAAGATGGGGGCAGGCGCAGGTAGGCTGCTCAGACTCCAGAGTTGCGGCGATGGTGCCCGCCATTAGCGCCTTAGCGGGACGGCCCTCAATGTCGCAGGGGTACAGCGGTGGACGGAGAAGCTTGCGGGTGATGGGCACGGTGCGGCCTGGGCCGAGGGAGGCTTGGGCGTCGCCGGCGGCGGGCAGGGCGCGTCGCAGCATCCGTCATCTCATGCAGCGTGTTGTCCGGGGCGAGGCTGGTCCAGGTGCGATACAGCTGGTGAAAACCCGAGCCAAACCGTGCCGAGTCAGCCACCACCGGCTTACCCCACGCCTCACGTGCAATGCTGTCAGACTGCCGTTGCTCCCTGAGCTGGCGCAGGCCCGGTGCCCACGCTGGCGCCGCAGCAGAACATGACGCGGTCGTGCCCCAGCACGCTCTGCGCCAACTGCACAATGCGCACTGCCACCCGCTTGCGCCGCGACGTCACCGGAGCTCCAGTAAGCGCAGATCAGGACGGGCTCGCTGCCCTTGCCAATGAGTTGCAGATGGTGCTCGGTGATTTCGGCTGCTAGCTGCGGTACCGTGATGAAGGTGTCAGCCCAGGCAGACGCATGAAACGTTGATGGCTGCTGGTCAGTCAGGCGGGGGAGGCGCTGGAGCAGGGCTTGTCGGGCGTCACGACTGGGCTCGCAGCTGTAGTAACGCTTGACGGGGATGCCGTTTAGCAGGCAGGCGTGAAGACCGGGCGCCAGGCCGCCCAGAGGTTCGAACAAGGTGATGCCATGGACGATACGCGTTTGTCGTACCAGTTTGACGCGTTGACGGCTGCAGCTGACGGCACGGGCGGCCACAGACGGCGCATCAGCTGACTGAAGGCGCCGCTTCCGCGTGGCTCTCCACTCAATGGCCGATGCACGCAACAGTTCTCGCACCACCTTGGCCTCCAAGTCGGGGTCGTCATCTGGCTGCGGGCACGCACCTCTCGAATCCCCAACCATTCCAACCAAAGGCTGCCTCCTCGGACGAGGGCAGGAAGTCGGAGGCAAAGGGCGCCACAGGAGCTGAGGCGTTGAGTGCCGCATGCAGGACCTGACATGACGCGGCGCTCGATGCAAGAGCGCTGGTAGCGTTGGCTGGTAGGGGGCCGTGCGTCAAACCCGTCGTCATCTTCATCCAGGCGGGCGCCAGAGCCGTCGGCGCTGCTGGCTATGGGGTTGCGGGAGAGGCCGTCGGCATTCTGATGCTTGATTCCAGGGCGATGCTCGATGGTAAAGTTATACTCCTGAAGAACCAGAGCGAAACGCGCATACTGGCCGGTGAGGCCCTCCGAACTCATTAAATAAAGCAGCGGCTGGTGGTCGGTAACCAGCTAAACGGCGTGTCGGATCCAATGAGATGATGGCGTAGCATTTTACTGCCCACACAACGGCCAGCATTTCACCCTTGTAGGAGCTATAATTGGCCTCATGCTTGTTGATGAGAGCGACTGATGCACGCGCACATATACTCCTGGCCGTTGTCGTCAAGCTGTCCCAGCACGGCGGCGATGCCCTTATTCGAAAAGTCAGTGTGGAGAATAAGCTGCCGGCTGTAATCAATGCGTTTTAACACCACGTTCGGCTGTGTAAACACCTCCTTGATGGCGCGGGTGTGCCTCCTCCTGCTCGATGCCCCAGCGCCAGGCACGCCGGCCTTAAGCAGGTCGTTGAGGGGAGACGCCAGTTCGCTCATGCGCGGGATATAACACCTATAGTAGTTGATGAAACCAAGTTGCGTGCGTAGCTCGGACACGTTCTTCGGGGATGTGAGAGCCAGGATGGCGGAGACCTTGGCGTGATGCGGGGATATGCCGAAGGTAGACAGGTTATGACCAAGGTATTCTATCACGTCAGCGCCGAAGATTGACTTGTCAGGATGCGCACGGAGCCCACACGCTGACAATGCGTCCAAAACCTTGGCAACGGCTAGTACATGCTCTTCTGCGGTCTCGGTGCGATAAGAACGTCGTCAATAAACGAAACGCCCAATGATCCACGCCCAGCACGTCGTAAAACTCATGATCCCATGCGCCGCTGGGAACGCCGCAGACGCATTTTTGAGCCCATACGGCATGCGGGGTGTATGCGATGAAGCCGGTTTGCCACACCAAAACGCGGTTTTGCCCTGGTCCTCCTCAGCTATTGGAATTTGCCAGAAATCCCTGCCGCATATCAGCTTACTGAAAAATCTCGCCTTGCCGACGCGTTGAAAAATCTCCTCAGGTCGATGTAGGCCGTACTTGTCCGGCGCGGTGACCTTGGTGACAGAGCGGTAGTCCTGAGCCATGCGCGCTGCGGTCCAGAGGCCTGTAGACTCATACGTTTGGCGGCGATACGGGGTTGACGGCGACGCGTGTGGGGCCAGTCCACTCCTTGCAGATACCGGCTAAGCAGTTCAATCAGTTTGGAGCGAATAATCTCCTGCTCCTTGGGGCTGTACCGGCGGGCCGACTGTATGACGTTGCCATCAGTAGTTAAATCAAGCCGAAACGCACCAAGTCGCCACAGTAGCCAGGTAACTCCTCCATGCTGTAGGCGAAGGCAGCAGACTTGTGGTCGCGGACGGTTTGTTGCAACTGGGCCATGACTTCAGGCGACATGCCGACTGCATGCCCCCATACCCAGCCGCCCTCCTTATCCTTCTCATACCGTTCACACGCTGCCGCAGCCATCTTGCCGTCAAAGGAGAAGGACTCGACGCTGGCCAGGACGCCGGATATGCCATGGAAGCCGTCGCTGAAAAGCAGATGTCGGGGTCCAGGTTGTGATGCCAGCGGGCGCGCATCAGCGGCGGCGCGGCGTGCAGGGCTGCGCAAACGGCCTCCAGCTGCTGCATAGCCTCAATGCCCGCCAGACCACTAGCTGCCGCACCGGTGGCGCCCACCCCGCTGCCATGGAGAGCAGAGCGGGGTGACGAGAAGCACGAAGGTGATGACGCCACGCCAGCTGCGCTTGAAGCCGGAGACGCGCTCCGGACGTGGAGGCGTGGGCTTCTTGCGCTTGCCCGTGCGCTTGGGCGGCTCAGGCTGTAGTACACCGGCTCAGTAGGGTCAGGGAGTAGATGACGGCCGTGGCGCTCTTGGTGATGAGGCTGTTCACCTTGTCCCAGGCGGCGTTGGTCAGGCTGGTGGCAACTGCGGTGGGCAGGTAGCGGCTCCAGATAGGCATTGCGTTGGAGCTCTTGGGGTTGGCGCTGCTTGGCTCGGGCTCAGAAACTGGCGGGGTTGCCGCTGCTTGGCTCGGGCTCGGCACTGGCGGGGTTACCGCTGCTTGGCTCGGGCTCGGCGTTGGCTCCGGCCTCAGCGACGGCAGAAATCCCCCCCCAGCTCCGAGGCAGGCGGTGACGCGAGAGAGCTGGCGCAGCAGGCAGCGCTGAGGCCAGCCGGGCGGAGGGCAGCACGGACGCCGTTGGCGTTGCGGATGGGCACGGACAGGGCGAAGGTGGGGTGCTCGAGCAGGTTGGGCCGGAAGTGCAGCACCGGCTGAGGGTACTGCGTGATCCAGTCGGCCACGGCACGCAGCTGGGGGTGCCCCCAGCAGATCGAAGAGATGAGTGTCATCCACCACCAGCGTCTTGGTCATGGGCAGGCGAGTCTCGTAGGCGGAGCCAGAGAAACCAAAACCAGGGAAAGGCGCTCGGTGTCCAGCTCGAGGCCCACGCCCATGTGGCGGTGCCGGGGGGGTGGCGAGCCGGGAGGACGAGGGACGGACGGGCAGATTGAAACGGCGCACTGTCGGTGGTGATGAGGTTCACGTCGGCTCCGGCGTCGCGCAGGGTGCCAGGAAAGGCTGCGGCTGCGGCACTGCCGGCGGAGGAGGCGGATGATGACGAGGCGGCAGAGGCAGCTGCTGAGAGCGTAATTGACGTCGAGGCGCAGGCTGTGTTCTCCGAAGTAGAATAGGTGCACGGGCTCGGTGGAAGTAGGAGCGGGCAGTGGGGTCGCGCTCCAGTAGGTCACGAAGCTCTGTTGGAGGGATGGCGGAGATGGGACGGAAAGCGCCAAGGGAGGCGGATTGATGGCGCAGAAAGGCGCAGCGCGGCCGCCTTCCAGGATGACACCCGCACGGTAACGCGAGGGTTCGCTGAAGCTGGTGCAAGGCGCCGCAGAGCCCTCAGTGGCCGCACAGATGATGAAGCCGCCACAGCAGCAGGGGCTGCCGCTGCCGAGATGTCGGGAGTGGGCAGCCGGGGCTCACCAGGCTGTCATCATAGGCAGTGAGGTGTGGTGGCAAGTAGAGAGGCGCGCGCAGCGAAGGCCGCTCCTTGGTGACGATTTCGCGAGCTGCGCTGGGGTTGCTGCGCATGGCGGACAGGAGGCTTGCAAACCCCGACAACGCGCCGGCACTTGCAGGTCCGCCGGGCGTGCTGGCTGGCCCGTGTCGTGGTTGGGGTTGGCGCTGGCACGCGAGCCGGCACCGATGG
>JAEHOC010000133.1:0-89794 GCA_016834605.1 Chlamydomonas incerta | reverse complement strand
TGCAAGCAGCAAGCGCGTGCGAGAGTGGAGTGACGAGTGGGGAGAGACGGGCGTACGGCAGAAAATTGGAGCCCGTGGCATAGGAATCGTCTTTGCTGGCTGACACGACCTCTGACAACATCAGTTTTTCTTTCGCGGAGCGTACATGGAATTCGGCGGTTACTGCAGCGGGTTGCGGCAAGCGAATAGTCCTCTTGTCGCGTAGCGGCAGAAGTTGTCGGTTGTTGCGGTTTGCGTGTCACCATACACACTTTCTGGCCTGTGAGTGTGGGAGCTGTGGCTGTGGCCGTGAGAGGCGCAGTACATGCGGTGGCCCCAGAGCACGCACGAGCCTGACACGCAGCGGCTTCAGGCATAAAGGTCGAATGGCGATCGCGCATGTGTACGACAGGTCTCCCTGCAGCGGATGTCAGGATTGCACAGAAGTTATTGTTTAGACAGTCTTGTTTTGGTGTACGAGTTTGCCAAAGGATCTGCGCATGCCGCTGGTGAGCTGCTTAATGACCCGTAGGCTAGCGCAAGGCCCGCATGTACGATAGAGCTGGTCTCATGTTTTGGGCTCTGCCCTATGTTACCTCCATTTTTGGGTGTTTTTGGTATGCGCGGCATGGCCGGAATGCGTAGTATCTGTAAATACTCTCTTTACAGTGCCCTCCGCGGGTGCGTCATGCCCCCACGGTAGTAGGGCCATCCGGCTCTCGCCAACGCCGCGTCCCCACACGCGAACAATGTGTTGAGTTTACGCCTAGAACAGGCGACCACGCAGGACGGTGTAAGAGGGCTAGCGCTAGGACGGGGTACACGTACCGCCATCTAAGCTCCTCACATCACGGACCTAGGCCGGACGGCTGGGGAGGACAGGGGTCAATCTGTCCTCCAGACTCTGCAGCACACACACGCTGCAGCTCACACGCACCCCATCACCCGCCACCGTGCATCTGGACACCACCGCCAAAACAGCCACTGCCATCAATCCAGCCGCGCCGCCACTTGGGCGGCCTGCTCAGCGCAGCTGGCCATGGCGTGTCGTCCTCCACGCACGCGTGATGAGGCGGATGTTTGCCGCAGCATTCAGGTCGCGGTTCCTGTTTCACATGCGGCTCCTGTTTCATAGACATCTCCAATCCTCGTCCATGGATGTAGGGTAGATACTGCTACTGGGCTAGTGCTACACCGCGTTGCCCAGCCGTGAATCATGCCTATGTTGTCGCGCACATAAATCAACGTTTATAACACCACGTTAAGGGGTTGCGCCCACGTCTCACGCGTCGCAGTGCGGCTGGTGCTATATCCTGGCCGAGCGCCCGGAGCGTGAGGACTGCGTGTCAGCAAACAGCGGCAGCCCACCAGCGCGCAGCATCGGTGCAGTAACCGCGTTGCCCAGCGTGTGAATCTTGCTTATGGTGTTGCCCATGGAGCTTGCTGGGTACGAGACTTCATCTGTCACCACCGGGGCGTGCCCGCTCTCGTCCCTTCCTGGCTGTCCCTCTTCCTACACTACCAGATACGCGAGCTTCGTCCTTGTGTCTTCCTGGGAGTAGGGCCGGTAGGCGCCTTCCCGCAGAGAGCCACGCTCACCCCGCCTCTCAACCTCTAAGCAGTCCCAAGCACCAATCCTGCTGAGGAGTGGGCCTGTGGCGCGTGCCGAAGGCCCGCAGCAGCGCAGCTCATACAACAAAGGTTCAATCTCCGGGGCCGTGTCCTTAACGCGGTACCGTGTATTAGCGGCAAACGTCTTCGCCTCGGGATGCTTTGAAATCGGATACCCTCACACAACCCTGCAAAGGCGAAGGCTTCGAGTGTACTCCTAGTGCAGATTGACACGCTGTCATAGGTCTCGGCCACCGCCAATGGTTCCGCTTGACCGGTCGTTCGTCTCTCAGGCGCTTGATACGCCAAAATAATTCACTCTTTGGCATGTCATGTCTCAAAATCAATCAATAAGACGGCATCCATTTACATACACTCTGGCACGTCTCCAACCTCTTCCTGTACGAAGCAAGCTTGTAGAGGCAGAAAGCGAACAGCGAGCGCTCTACCCGAACGTGTTGAGGGTTGCCAAGGCTGTCGAGGTAGTGCTGGCAGAAACAGGGTGGCCATGCTGCAAGGGGCGCCGCCAGCCGTCCCGCCAGCCGTGCCTTCCCCCTACTGCCTTGGACACCACAACAGCGGCTGCTGATGCCGACATGCGCGCATCTGCGTCAGCCACTGGGCCTGGCTGCGGCACCTGCGCCTGCACCTGCGGCAGCGGCTGCTGCGGCAGGCGGCAGGACTGTGGCGCGTCGGGGCTCCAGCGGTCCCCACCAGGCCGCGGGCAGGTCGGGCCGCCACACGCTGCAGCACCTGGTGCACCTGCAGCAGGCGGGGCGGCGAATGAGACCAGGACGTACAAGGCTTACAATCTGAAACCTCACCACCCCAATATGGTACACGGCGTGCTTGCGCAGAGCCGGCGGCTAGCTTCTTCGGCGGATGCTATGAAAGTGCGTTGGAGGTGAAGTTCCACATACGGCAGTCGGCAAGGGCCGAGTACCTACCCGGTTCAGCGTATCGTTGTGTTGTGATGATTTGAAGGCCCTCCCACAGCGCGTGTGTCTCACTACCTGCAGTTCGGGGCCGAGCAGTACGTCTTGTGATCTAGAGCAGCTTGCAAGACGGCGCACACGCCGACACGGCCCCGTTCGCTACTGCACCGCATCTCGCTTTCCCACCTAGGACAACGCCGGTGAGGTCCCCGCCGTGTGGCTCCAGCAGCCGCTCCAGTGTACGCTCCGGTGTCGTGATCTCCTGTGTTACTGAACCCAGCGTGTGATAAGGCGCGGGTTACGCGGGAAAACCGGGCGAAGGGTTTGCCGGTTCGTATAATGGGTTTCTTCGTCACGGACACGCGTGGAAGGTGACTCCAAAACCCGTGGCCTGACGCCGGGTATATGCGAGTGTGTTAGTAGCGTGTACTTTGCGGTCGTCTTTCCAACTGTGTCTGAGTTGTGCACGCGCCCTGCGCGGACTGACGTTGGAGGTTTGTGCGCGCCTCTGGCGAACTTCATAGCTATGTGTGCACCTTGTTCTGCCTTTACGTCTGTCTTTACGCCGTGTGGAGTGGTGCAAGTTGGGTAAGTGCCCTTTGCGGTGACGCGGTGATGACGCAGTACGACGCTTGAGGCAGCTTTAGAACGCGCAGCAAGAAGCCCAAGCCTTGTCTTGCTTCTTGCTCTCTCATACAGCCTGTGAGTTAGCCGTCCCTATTGCAAGACCACGCTATCTGTATCAATTTGCTCATTGTCTCCCGTCAAGACAGAGCCGAGCGCTACTGGCAAACCCTGCAAGGGTCAGTCTGTAAGCCGCAACCTGTCGTAACCTGCGTTCCGCTTCCCTGCCACCGCGACTTCATCCGAGGACTGTCGTCGCGAGACTCAGCAAGAAGCAAGACCGCGGAGCCCCGTTCGCCCCGCGCCGTCCTCGCATTACGGTCACATCCTCGTCCTCTTCGCCCTCGCCTCTGCTTCGCGAGACCGCTCTCGCTGCAAGTAAGACAGGGCTACGATTAGTCGGTTTTGGGGTCCGTCCCCGCATTCGCCTCTCAGAGCTCTAAGGGCCGGGCCGCGACAAACAACTTCTTGGTTGTCGAGCCACCTTTTTGCTGCCGTCCTAGCGATTGAGCGACCGACATCGCATTATATTCAGCCTCAACTGTGGAGCAGCCTCGCAACTTGAAGTGCAGAGAACTCGATTGGCCATCTTGTCTTTCTGCACTGAGAGTTTTGTTTGCCTGCTTTATTGCTCTCCTCGAGCCACAGTGAAGCGCTACTACTCCTTCGACTACAGCTCCGAGTCCGGCAAGTTCGCCGATCGCGACCAGTCGCGCTACCCCATCTCGTGCGCCGCCCCCGGCGAGCACACCGGCTCCAAGCCGGACACGTTTCACTTGCTTGGCGAGTCCCTCGACTACGCCATCAAGCATCGCTCCGGTCCCGACCGGTGGCACCCTCGTGTCGACAGCAACCCGGCCCCCGCGGCCAAGCGCCCCAAGACCTCCGTCGCCTCTGCTGCGCCCCGTGCGCCCCTGTCGCAGCCCGCGCCCCGAGCGCCTACGCTATCCCTTGAGCTCGAGGACCCCGCCGTGTTCTTCCAAAAGGTGTTCGGCAACGGCGCCTCCGACCCCGCGTCCAAGACCGCCTATATCCGCGCCGCCGTCACCCCCTGAGCCCGACGAGGGTCCGTACCGCTGCGAGCGCAGCTACGGGTGCCAGCTGCACGGACTCCGCGCCAAGCACTCCACCTCCGAGTGCAACGCTCTCCGTGCTGTTCGCGACACCTTCGAGAAGAAGCTGGGCGTGCACCAGCTGTCCGCCGGCAAAGGCTACTCCGTCCGGCGTGTGAGCCAACCCTCCAGCCCACCGCCGCCTTCAAGCCACGACTCCGGTCGCCAGCGCATCTTGTACTAACTGGCTCCATCCACCAACTACTTCGGCTCCATTCACCTCGTGACGTAGCCTCACGGAGCCTGTAAGTTTTGCGTGCGGGGTTTTGGTTAGTCATCAACGTCAGACTACGGGTATTACGTCTGGTCACCTGTACTGGGCAACACCGTCTGTCTAGCGGTATCGTGGCATCAGCATCGTGCTATTATCACTAGCTTCTGTTGTATCGTTCATCTGCATCGCTCATCAGTAGAACCAGCAGGCCGCAGTCGCCTACCTGCACCACAGCGTGCCGCACCTCAGTCAGCCGTACCTTAGCCCTGCCAGGGCTTGACTCTCTACACTGGATAAAGACTCACGCACACCTCTGCCCATCCTTTCTCCGGTTCAACCCGAGCGCACCTCCGCAGGCGCTCAACCTCCTGCTGCCGCCGACCCATCTGTACGCACCACCCGCTCCGGCACCGTCTTCAACTCAGGCGCCGCCGCGGGCACCAGCAGGTCCGGCAGCAAGGCCGCAACCTCGCGCAGCTCCCAGCAAGCTACCCCCTCGGGTACTCCTTCAAGCTCCCGCCAAGGCTCTCCTTCAAGCAGGCAGCGCCAAGGCTCCGGCCTACTCTCGCCAAGCAAGCTTGTTTCCGCTGGAGTTAGCGGTGCGCGCACGGTAGCGAGTGCTGCACTCCAGCTAGCCGCAGGAGCAATCTCTGCGGCGCAGCAGGCCGTACAGCAGCCTGCCGCCACCGCAGGCACCGCGTCACCGGCTGAGCAGCCCGAAGCCCAGCCCCAGCAGCAGCTCATCCCACCTGCTCCCCTTCCAGCTGACGCCTCCGCCTCTGGCACCCAACCTCCTCCTCCTCCTCCTCCCGTACTCCAGCCCTCCGCGGGCGCCCCTGCTCCTCCGCCTCTCCCTCCTCTTGCACCTCAGCCCGCCGCGGGCACCCTTCCTCCTCCACCTCTCCCTCCTCCAGTGCCTACGCCCTCCGCGGGCACCCAGCACTCTCCCCCACCCCCGCCTCCTCCTCCCCCTCCTCCTTCACCACCTCCTCCCGTACCCCAGCCCTCCGCGGTCACTCAACTTCCCCTGGGCTCCGGCCCCAAGTTCTTCCTAGGCTCTGACTCCGACTCAGACATGGATGACGACGACTCAGTCAAGGGTCTGGACGCCCGCCGCGGCCAGCCCTTCACCTTCTCCAATGGGCCCAAGATCACCGACACCCTCAACCGTGCCATGCACAAGAACCGTCGTGATGCCCACTGCGCGTACGATGCCATCCCGGTGGTGGACACTTTGCGCACCCTCAAGGAACTGCCCATTCCGGACTCCGAGTTCGCGCATTGGGTCAAGGCCCTGGGCGCCCAGACGCCCGGCGGCACTGTGGAGGACATTCCCACTCTTGCTCAGTCCGACTGGGCCAAGGACGCCGCCAACGCCAACAAGACCTTCTCCGGCCCTGACCTGGTGGCCTGGTTCGTCAAGCGCCTGGAACAGCACTTCGCGCCCTCCCGCAAGCAGCACTTCCGCCTCGAGTGGGTGCGGATGAAACAGGGCGACCGCTCCCCCAAGCTCCTGCTGGCGCACGCGCGGCAGTGCGAGCCCTACCTCGACGAGAGCAAGATGCAGTTCGCCATCGGCTACCACGACCGCCTGGAGAATTACATCCTGCTGGTAATCAGCTCCAAGTGGGGCCTCGTGCTCACCAGCGACTGGTACCCGCGCCTGGACGAGATGGCCACCGACGCCGAGATCGTGTGGGACAACCGCCGCTTCAAGCAAGCCGAGCAGGGCGTCGGCGTGTACAGCAACGCGGCATCCAGCGTTGGCGCCGGCGGCGCCAGCACCAGCGCTGCCTCCACCGCCAAGCCCGCCGCCGCCAAGCCCTCCGCTCCCAAGACCGCCGGCAGCAAGCCCACCGTCGCAGGTGACAAGCTCTACACCTGCTCGCACCACGGCCCCAACAACAGCCACCACACCGCCAACTGCCAGTACCTGCAGCGCAAGATGAGCGCGGCGCTGGCCACCAGCTCCAGCAGCAGCGCTTCTGCGCCCGGCGGTCCGTCCGCCGGTCCCTCCGGGGCCATGCTGGTGACGCCCGAGCTGGTCTCCCTCTTCAACGCCTTCGCCGCCAGCCAGCAGCAGCCCCCCGCCACCAAGTATCAGGCGGACCAGTTCAAGCGCAAGGGCAACGGCGCCAGCGGCAGCGGCGGTGGAGGTGGGGCGGCGGCCGGGCCGCGCTACGAGCGCGAGCGCTGCAGCCACTGCTCTCGCCTGCACGGGCCCACGTGCTTCATCCGCTCTCCGTGGCTGGCGCCCGAGGGCTACCAGGCGCCCAGTCCCGCGCTGCAGGACTCCTTCGACAAGAACCTGCGCCAGTACCACGAGGGCAACCGCGGCAACAACGGCAACAACGGCAACAACGGTGGCAACGGCGGCAAACGCGGCAATGGCGGTGGCAACGGCGGGCGTTACAACGCCAACGCGGCCGCCGCCGTGACCAAGTACGAGGAGGACGACACCGAGATGTACTTCTGCAACGTCACCAGCGCGTCCTCCGACGCCTGCGCCTCCTCCAGCAGCCCCGGCACCACTAGCGCCGGCCTCGACCTGCTGCAGCTGCACGGCGCGGCCCTGCACCAGGTCCGCCTGGCGCAGCACTCCATCGCCGTGCTGTCGGCCAACCCTTCCTTCCTCAACCCCCTGCCCCCGTCCCCTGTCGCCAGCGCCGCCAGCGCCAGCGCCTGCGTCAGCTCTGTCGCGGGCCACGCTGACGCTTCACCCGCGGCGCCTGGCGCGCGGCGCGCTGGAGCTTTCGGCCTCATGCCGCGCCTGTCCAACTTCACGGCGGCTGCCATGAGCATCTTCGCCCCGCTGGCGTCCATCGGGCGCGCCGGATCTCAGCACACCTGCGCCGTCACTACCGTCATCGACCCAGGTGACCTGCCCTCCTCCCTGTCCGTTCTCGCGAGCAGCAGCGCCGCTGCCGGTTCCGAGGGCGGGCAGGGGCTCAGCGCACCCGCCGCGTGCGCCACGCACAAGCAGCAGTCAGCGCCTGTCTCCTTTCAGGCGCAGGAGGTCGGTGCCGGCGCCCTCAAGTCCCCTGAGCCGCGGCACGCGCCGCCGGCTTCCGACGCTGATCAGGAGCTCGAGCTGCCTGCCCGGTTCTCGCTGCGCAGCCTTTCCGCGGCCCTTGGACGCAACGCGGCGGCGCGCAGCCACCTGTCCAGCTGTCTCGCGTCGGCTCCGGCGGGCGGGGCTTCCACGTCTGCGGCACCTCCTCCACCGCCCTCCACTGCCGCTGCTACTCACGGCAGCGTGGACTCCGCCGCTGCCAGCAGCGCCACGCTAGGCCCCCGCAGTGGCCCTCCCTACTGCGTCGTGGGTGACCACCCTCCCGGCTACCGTACCATCAACGAGATCTCCCGGGATGAATGGTTCCGCCGCACGGTGGATTGGGACCCCGTGTCCGTCCACTACCTCAACACGCCTGCCCGCCTGTTTTATTACGCGCGCGGCGCTGTTCGTATCGTCACTACTGACCGCCCGAGTCCTTCAGCGCACGGTGGCCACGGTGGCTCCGAGCCGCCCTGCGAGCCCTGCTCACTCCGGGACACCTGCGCCGACATCAACTTGATTCCCCTCAGCCTTGTCCGCGCCTTCAACCTGCCGGTCCGCGGCTCCAGCGCGCGGCTCGCCACCGGCACCTCCACCGAGTGCGTGGGCAAGGAGCTGGCCACCGAGACCCTGCTCCTCGTTCTGCAGCCTGACACGCCGTACGAAGTGCGCATGCCCATGACCAAGACGCTGGTCGTGGACGACACGCACCTCTTCGACCTGCTCATCGGCAACCCCCAGATGCAGCGCCTCGGCGACTTCATCACCTCCTTCCCCTCGCCCATGCTGCACTACCGGCCGAACCTGCTGGAGTTCCCCGGCCTGGTGGTGTCTCTCCCCATGCACAACACCAACGGTGTGCACCATGTGCGCACCTCGGCCCTCATCAACGTCGCCCTGTGCTCCAGCTCCTGCTGCGCTCCCGTCGGGGCCGCAGAGCTGGGGGGGGGATGCGACATCTTCTACGACGCTGATGACGGCACCTCCAGCCCCGAGAACACCGACTGCAGCGCTCAGTGCGCCACGGCAAGCGGTGGCAACACCGGCACCTTCAGCGCACTGCCACAACCCGCTGCTCCCACCAAGCCCGCCAGTTGGGTTTCCCGCTCGTACGCCTCGCTCTCCACCGCCGCCAACCACGCCGTTGCGTCGGTAGTCTCCTCCATGGACCGGACCGAGATCACGTACGCGGAGCCTCCCAAGCCCAAGCGCAACGGCAAGCGCAAGAAGCGCGCACCGCCCTCTGTCAAGCAGCCAACCGGCGTCAAGCGCACCTGGCGCGGTGTCATTACGTTCCTGCTCTTCTTCACCACCCTCTTCTCCATGGCCGCTGGCGTGGGTGCAACTGCTGGCGCCACCGGCAGCGGCAGCGCCTGCTTGCAGGCTATTCAGCAGATTGAGGCCGTCTCAGCCGCCCTCCACGCGGCGCCGCCTCAGCTCCGTGCCCGCTGGCGCATCAGCCCCGCGCTGATGCCCGAGCCCGACATTCTGTCCTCCGCTGATCACCCCCCAGGTCTGTCAGGTGTGCTCGCCAGTGTTGACACCTTCACCTTCGACGGCAAGATGGCGGCAGCAGCCTGCGAGCGCTACGAGAAGGACAAGGATGGCGGATGGGTCTGGGGCCATGCTACCGCCATGCCACCTGACGTCATGGCTCAGCTTCAGCAAACTGTGCGCGACCGCAAGGGCTCCGCCTTCGCCTACAGCATGGAGGAACTACCTGGTTACTGCGGTGAGCTGGGCGCTTTTCGTCTCGAACTTACGACCGAGAAGCCCATCATCCAGCAGTCACGCCGCTACAGCCCTAAGGAGCAGGAGATCATTCGCACCAAGACCGAAGAGCTGCTCTCGCCAGGCATCTGCGTCGAGTGGAAGGGCCCCACCAAGGCTGTCGTCAACCCCGTGATTGCTGCCAAGCGTGATGAGTCTACCGGTCTCTGGACCGCAGCACGCATGGCCCAGGATTACCGTCCCGTCAACAAGGTTACCGCGCCTGACAAGTACGGCCTCCACCGGCCAGAAGAGATCTTTCAGCGCGTAGGCAAGGCACGGTTTTTCAGCAAGCTGGATATGCGGCAGGGATTCTTGCAGATACCCATCCACGAGGAGGACCAGGCCAAAACCGCCTTCTGGTGTGGCAACCGCATTATCGCCTACACGCGCATGCCATATGGTCTCAAGAACGCGTCCGCCGCGTTCCAGCGCCGCATGGATCATGAGCTGCGCCGAGCTGGCCTAGATCATTGTGCTATTTCCTTTATTGATGACGTCTTGATCGCAACTGATACCGCCGAGGAGCACGTCGCCGCCGTGGCTGCCGTACTGGACGCACTATCAGCGTGTGGGCTCCGCGCCCACCCTGACAAGTCAATCTTCGGCGCTGACGTCATAGAATACCTTGGGCACAATCTCTCCACCTTCGGCATATCTCCGCACCACGCCAAGGTCGCTGCCATCCTGGCGCTTGTCCCGCCCAAGAACGTGTCTGAGCTCCGCACCCAGCTTGGTTTTATCAACTACTACCGGTGCTACATTCCCCGCATGTCGGAGATGGCAGCACCAATGAACCATCTACTCAAGCAGGGTGTCGCCTGGCGCTGGGGCACAGAACAGGAGGAAGCCCACCGTGCTATCAAGGAGGTGTTTACACAGCCCAACGTTGTCCTGAAGCGTATTGACTACAGTCGCCAGTTAATTCTGCATACCGACTTTTCGAACAAGGGCATCGCCGCCGTGCTAGGTCAACTCGATGACCAAGGCCAAGAATATATGTGCGCCTGCATCAGCCGCTCCCTGAACAAGCACGAGTCCAACTACGCGTCTTACAAGGGTGAGATGCTGGCGGTAGTGTGGGCGGTCAAGATGCTGCGACACCACCTTATTGGCTCTGACACCCCCTTCAAGCTGGTTACGGATCACCAGCCGCTTCTGTATTTAATGAGCTCCAAGGGTTTGACCGGCCAGTACGCTCGTTTTGCTCTGGTGCTGCAAGAGTACAACTTCACCATCGAGCACCGACCTGGTATCAAACACCAGAACGCTGATGGCCTGTCACGATTCCCCCTGGCTTCAACCACTGACGGGTCCGGAGCCCGTCTTGATGAGGATGACGATGGCTTCGACGCACGGCCTCTCCCCACCGACGCCGCCTCCGCGCTTGCTGCCAGCGCGGCATCGTGTCAGATCGTGCACGCAGCCCTCAACTCCTCGGCACCCGTTGCCACCTTCGCCCCGGACTTCCTACCGTCACCAGATGAGGCTACCTTCGGTTGGAATGGCTGGGGCTACGAAGCATCCTGCCCGCAGCCAGACGACCCTGATCTGGAAACCAAGGTGGCGCGTGAGCTCCTGCGCGGGTCCGCCATCGAGTGGAGAGCCGCGCGCAAGCGACGCCTTCGTGATGAAGGTGGTGCCCCCGAGGCGCCACCTGTTCCCTCGCCTTCCGCCGTCAGCACCGCCAGGTGGTATGACAGCGCCTACCGACACGGAGTGGTCCTGTACGAACCACTAGGCGGCCTGGCGTCCATGTTGGACGCCTGCCTCCTGAACGGCCTGCCCGTCAAGCGCTACTACTGCTCCGAGCCTGACCGCCAAGCACGCCGTGTCGTGCTGCAGCGTCTGCCCCGTCACACCGACGCGCAACCTGCCCTCTTCCCCGCCTCCGCCTGGTCAGACACCTTCATCACCCTGCCACCGTCAGCCTCCGACGTCACTGAGCAGCACATCCAGCTGCTCGGCAGGGGCAACGAGCCCATTCTCATTGCCGCATACTGGAGCCCAGGTGACGCGGGTGCGCAAGCGGCAGCCGTGCGGGTAGTTGCGCTCGCGCAGCAGCACCTAGGTGCTGACAGGGTCATGTTCTGCTGCGGCTCTACTGTCCCCGGCAGTCCTGCTCCCGCCATCGAGCAGCGCAGCACTGACAGCGCGGCACGCGAAGCCTGGGGTCAACCTGTCGTTGCAGACTCAGCACGCTTCGGCTCTGGTTTTCACCAGCTCTATCGCACTTGGACCAGCTTGACCCCCGACAACACTCTCCGTGAGATGACTGAGGCCGCAACACGCCCCGCCGCCAGTGACGCCCAGAGCGCCCTGGGCAGCGGCCGCACCGTCCCCATCGCCCGGAAGACTCTTCGTCCCCCTTTCTACCCCTGCGATATGGAGGGCCGCCCCGTCAAGGCACTCATGGCCGCCACCATCGCCGCTTCAATGGAATCTGAGCAACCAACCAGCGCCTGCCCCATCCACGACTCAGGTCTGGGCCGTCACACCGCACCCAACGCCACTGAGTGCGAGACCCTCCTGGGGTTCTGCGGCAGCGTCACTGACATCCCCGACTGGTCTGAGCAACAACGCAAGGCGCAGCTGGTTCGTGCCACCGACGTGTCCTACCTGGCCAGCATTATCGCCATGGGTCGGGTGCTTGCTGATGATCACGCGTCTTCACTGCCCCCTAGCGCGCCCGTCGCGCTCGCCTCCGCCAGTGTCCTACCTACCGCCGGCCTCGCCAGCGTGTTCTCATGTCAGCCCAACAACGCCTGCGCCACCATCACCGCTGCGCTGATCAGTGCTTCTCTCGAGACCGAAGGCAACAGCACAGCTGCTGACGGTGACGCGTGGTCTGACGAGGCGCTTATCTCCTACCTGCGCTCAGGCAGCCTCCCCGACGGCAGCTCCGAGGCCGAGACGCACCGCATCAAGAGGCGTGCCACGCGCTACCGCTGGCAAGCCGACCAGCTACGCATGGTTGGTCTCGATGGACGCTCACGTGTGGTCCCACGGCCCTCGGAGCGTGGTGAGCTCGTGCGCAAGATGCATGAGCAGTCAGGGCACTGGGGCGTCCGCCGCACCTGTGCTCTCCTCCTTCACTCCTACTGGTGGCGTGGCGTCAAGGATGACGTTGCTACCGCTGTGCGCCACTGCACCGCCTGCGATCGTGTCAAGGCAACCTTCACCGCGCAAACCCCAGCTCTCAACCCTCTGCCTATCGGCGGCCTGTTCTACCGCTGGGGTGTTGACCTGTGCGGCCCCTTCACCGAGACCGAGCGCGGCAACCTGTACGTCATGGTGTGCGTGGAGCATTTCAGCAAGTACGTGGTGCTCATTCCCCTAACCTCCAAGACTGCCGCCGAGACCGCCAGCGCCTTCCGTCAGCATATTCTTGGTATGTTCGGTGCGTGCGCCGAGGTGTGCACCGACCAAGGCAGTGAGTGGAAGGGCGATTTCGCACGCCTGTTGATGGAATCCCTCATCGACCACCGGCAGACTTCGGCCAACCACCCTCAAGCCAACGGTCTCAGTGAGCGTGCCGTGCAAACCTGCAAGAAGGCGCTCGCCAAGCTGGCGCACGGCGACGCGGGAATCAAGCACTGGGATGACCAGCTCCCCTCCATCACGCTCGGCTACAACTGCTCCGTGCAGAGTGCCACTAAGTTGTGTCCTTACACCATCCTGTACGCCACCGACCCTGTCATCCCGCCAGCAGTAAAGCCCCGTTTTGAAGAAGAAATCGACCTCGACAACCCTGAGACGGCGGCTCGCTCAGTTATGCTGCGCGCTGCAGCCGTGCGCAGGCATATGGTCATCGCCGGCGGCAACCTTGCCACCGCCCAACACCGTGACAGCCTGCGGTATGCCCGCCTCCGTGGCGGCGGTTTCGACCCAAAAGTCCGAAAGTTTGATATAGGCGACTACGTGTATTATCGCAACACCACCGCCCGCACCAGCCTGGAAGCCCAAGCTCGCCCCGAGATTCTGCGCGTCTCTGACATCCGACAGTCAGGCGTGGTGGAGCTAGAGGGGCGCTGCGGCACCAAGATCACGGCGCATATCACTCACGTCGCGCCGTGCCATCTGCCCATCACCGACCATGATGTTGACCCCCGCCTTGCTCGTCCCGCGGCTACCCTCTCCTGCCAAGCCTGCAAGCTGCCCGACAACGAGGAATGGATGCTGCTGTGTGACTCGTGTGGCGACGGTTGGCATACCTTCTGCCTCGCCCCGCCGCTCGACGCCATCCCTGAAGGCACCTGGATTTGTCCGCGCTGCTTGGACAAGGGCATCACGGCTCAGGCACTACGCGAGAAGGCGGTCAAGCAGCGTGCGCAAGGTCACACGCCTGCACACCTCCGCCACTTGCAGGGAGCTTTTGCCATGCGTGAGTCCAAAGGCCGGCGTGGGCGCAAGGTCAGCGATTCCGGCGTAGTCAGCTACGCCGGTCAACGGCGCCGTGTTCATCACTTCCTTATTGAATACTCTGACGGTACCAGTGAGATTGTCAGTCTTCCCCAGCTCCGCCCTCGCCTCGTCTCAAGCACCAACAAGGCGCGCGCGGCGGCGGCCACCACGGCGGACCCGGCGCCCCGTGACCTGACAACCCCCCAAGGCGCTCAGCGCGCTCTACAAGACTCCATGCCCGGCGCGCACGGCATCACCAAGGCCGAGCATCTTTCGGCCAGCGCGCGGCTGGGCAACGCTGGTCTGCATCTGTCTACACCTTCTGAGCTGGATCAGCTATCGACGTTCGTGGAGCTTGCCCTCGCCTCCAGCGTCTACGCGCCCTGGGGCACTCCCGCCACCACGGCGGCCTGGATCCGCCAACAAGGGTGCCGCCTGCGCCGCGGCCTGCCGACGCGTGGACCCGAAGCTGCGTCTACCGAGGCTCTCAGTGAGGCACAGCGTAGTGAGGTGGACATGGGTGTGGTGTGGCTGGAGTGTGTTCCGTCTGCGATAGATTTGTGTATCGAGGAGGCAGTAAGCCACGCCCGTGAGGCTGTCATTGCGCGCGCCCCTGCCGATTATGTCACTTGTGCTGACAGAGCACGCCTTGCTTGGCTACGCTCACGCAGCGAGGAGGGCCGGCTCATGGTCATTGCGTGCGCCACCTGTGTGTGGATTGTGTATTTTGCATCAGGCAAACGCCGTCACGGTTTCGTGCGTGACGAACTCGTCAGCACTCTCTTTGTGTGATTAACACTAGGCATTCCATCAAGGCGGCCCTCATACCACCAGGGCTTTTGCCGTCTCACCGTACCTCGAGCGCGCCATTTAGCTGGTAGGGTCAGAGACTGACGTGTGCGCAGCACATGTGTGATTCCGATGGCAACCCGTACTGCTCATTTCGTCACTGGGCACTCGCGACGCCCGCCCTGCAATCGCGACCGGCTCGCCGGTAAAATGGTGGCACGCGACATGCGTGGTTGTGCCGCTCTCTGCATGTTTCGGATACCTGTCTGAGTGGCGCATAGGCTCATCAGCGCTCGTGCGCTGCAAGGCATATTGCATGATGTGATTTGAGTTTCCGTGATTTGTGTGCTCCGCCTTTCTTTGCCAGACCACGGCTTCCTACTGCGCCGTGGCTGGGGGGGGACTAGTGCGTAGGCACACCAGAGCAGCGTCAGCACACGGCAGCTCGTGACAGCTGTCGTGATCTCCTGTGTTACTGAACCCAGCGTGTGATAAGGCGCGGGTTACGCGGGAAAACCGGGCGAAGGGTTTTGCCGGTTCGTATAATGGGTTTCTTCGTCACGGACACGCGTGGAAGGTGACTCCAAAACCCGTGGCCTGACGCCGGGTATATGCGAGTGTGTTAGTAGCGTGTACTTTGCGGTCGTCTTTCCAACTGTGTCTGAGTTGTGCACGCGCCCTGCGCGGACTGACGTTGGAGGTTTGTGCGCGCCTCTGGCGAACTTCATAGCTATGTGTGCACCTTTGTTCTGCCTTTACGTCTGTCTTTACGCCGTGTGGAGTGGTGCAAGTTGGGTAAGTGCCCTTTGCGGTGACGCGGTGATGACGCAGTACGACGCTTGAGGCAGCTTTAGAACGCGCAGCAAGAAGCCAAGCCTTGTCTTGCTTCTTGCTCTCTCATACAGCCTGTGAGTTAGCCGTCCCTATTGCAAGACCACGCTATCTGTATCAATTTGCTCATTGTCTCCCGTCAAGACAGAGCCGAGCGCTACTGGCAAACCCTGCAAGGGTCAGTCTGTAAGCCGCAACCTGTCGTAACCTGCGTTCCGCTTCCCTGCACCGCGACTTCATCCGAGGACTGTCGTCGCGAGACTCAGCAGCGTCAGCACACGGCAGCTCGTGACACCGGCACGCGCCCGTTCCTCAACAGGATGGCACTGCATGCGGAGCAATTCGGTTGCAAGTGGCATAGCAGTGCGGCACCAGGTCAATTGCCAGTCCGTTCCACGTGGCCGTGGCAGCCAACCAAGTCTCCCCACGCTGAGTGCAGCAAGTAAGGGAAGCATGTGTCGCGCTCAACGGGCGGCGCACCCGGCCGGCTCCGCCAACGAGAGGTAGGGGTTTGACACCGATAGGCTGACGCAGGTGCCACGAATCAGGACGCCAAGCAATCGTTTATAGGGCTCTGCTCCAGAGTGCAGCCGCTGGGGGCTCACAAGCAGCAGCCCCCGGCTACTCATAATGCTGTGCGAATGAACTGCGGCCACGTCGCGGGAGTAGACTGCGACCGTGGATGGCGCAAGACGCACGGGGCACGGCTTTGAGCTCAGCGTGGTATATGTGAACAATTGGTGACACTATAGGTAGACACCGTATGCGAGTGGTTGTTATGCAGACTCCACTTGGCTTTTACTCGGTTCGCCAATGAGCATGAGCATGTTACATGGCTTGAAGTCCATGCGGCCCCACTAACTCCTTTGAGTCCGGAGGCGCGATGATAACTAAACAAAGGGGAATCAGCTAGCGGTTGCGCAATTCACTAGACCGAAGCGTTGTCACCGCGTGCAAGTAAGCAGCTAGCTTTTGAACGTCCGTGCCAAGCATAGCTCTTTTCATATCACTACCTGTAATACCCACTGCTTCCCTCAAGCTCGCGTACTTCGTGCATTCCAGCAAGACGTGCTTTTCGTCTTCCACGCCTCCATTCCCGCACAGCCTACACACCCGTTGCGCCCTAGCCCGGTACTGTCCCCCCGCCTGGGGGCGGTTCACTTCCAGGTCCCAGCAGCCCAAACGAAAGCGCATTAGGGCTATCAAATGCTTATGCGCCACGTACTGCCTCATATGGGCTAGTCTGCCTTGCTCAATCGATGCATCTTTTAGTGGCACTCCCATCCACTGCAGATACCTGCACATTTTCACCCCTGGCGCGCCGCCCACAGAGCGCCGCCCCCCACTTTCAGCAAACAATCGCGGGTCAGTGTGAAGACTAGCAGCGTCCCATTCGTGCATAAGTTTGCTGGAAAGCTCAGCTAGGAGCGTCCCAACCGGCAGCTCAGTTCGAAGCAACCATGCACCCAGCGCAGCCTGGCCTTGCGGTCCTTTTTCGAACCAGTCGTAACCTAGCTTCCTACATACCTTATACAGCTTGCTTACCCAGCACATCCCCTGGAAAGCACTTGCTACTGCCGTGTTCACAGCATCCTCCAAGAACGTGTGCGCGAGTGACTTTTCTTGCTTGACTATGCGGTTCCAAAAACCAAAGACTAGACGCGCCCAATGCAGATGCATTGGGTACGCCGCGAATTCAGCATAAAGCAGCCTGTGTGTTGGCTTCCGCACCCCAGCCGCTCTCGCAAGGAAAGACGTCTGCAGCGCAACCATTGGGTCAACCAAGGCCTTCTCGAACAGCGTGCTGGTCTTCCGCCATTTGCCACGTATGGCCCCTTCCTGTGCGCGATCATAGCCACCGTAGCTGACCCCCTCGAAGAGAGAGTACAACGCGTCCGGCCCCCATATCTCTACACCATAGGACAATACCGATCTCACTTGCACATCGAAACAGGTGTGCATAACGTCAGGTGCCAAACAGCCCCTCTTGTCTAGCGCAGCTATCAAACCGAGAGCAGCTCTTTTACCCGCGGCAATCAGCTCCTGGTAGCAGGAATCGAACGTCGTGGCTGGCCCGTAGTAAAGGCCTAGGTACCGCGCGCGCCCCTTCACAGGGATTCGCACGCCTCCGTACCTAAGGGCAGTAGCTCGCACCGCAGACAGTTGCCTCTCTACTGAGGTGCCAGCAAAAACCATGATCTCACACTTGCCTATATTCACACGCATCCCGAAGGCCTCACAGAACTCATGCAACCTGTTTAGCAGGAACTGCATGCGGTGGATGGACAGCGCACAGAACGTCAGATCGTCAGCGTACAGCAGGCAGGCCACAAGCTTGCCGCCAATCTCAGGTGCCTCATTACTCCACGTGCGACTGGGTAGTTCGTGCCTATCCCATGCATCTATGTAATCGGCCAGGGCTTCAATGAAGATCCCAAACAGGTCCGTGCTTTTAGGGCATCCTTGCTTAACCCCCTGCAGTGATGCAAACAGGCTGCTTAACTTGCCGTTCACTTTCACCCGTAGGCAGACCTTCTGATAGCATCTCTCTAGCACCGTCAACATGTGCCCGCTCACCCCTCGCTCAGCCAGTCGTTGCCAAAGCACCCATCTAGGCACTTTGTCGAACGCCTTCTCAAAATCAATCTGACAAACAAACAGCGGTTTTGCCCCGATAGCACTGTGCTTATGCGTAATGTGCCGCAGCGCGAACAGATGGTGGGCTGTGCTGTACCCAGCCCTGAAAGCCGCCTGACAGCGATGCCTTCCCTCCGTAACGTCGCCAAACTGTGCGAGCCGTGCCTGGTTGAGGGCGGCGTAGCACTTAGCCAGCGTGCCTCCCACTGCTATGCCTCGGTAGTTCGTACGATCCCCAGCTTCTCCCTTCTTCTTGTACACCGGCGTGAGGTGTGATTCCTCAAACTGCGCAGGGTAATCACCTAGCATCCTAATGCGCTCCATCAAAGCCGTAAGGGCTGGTATAATGGCGTTGACCGTGGTGGGGTTTTCCCCCTCCGTGCGGTAGGTGCATTTCTTGTAGCATTCACTGGGCGCCTCTTCTGGCCCACACGACTTATTGTTGCCCATTTTGCCAACCGCATAGTGCACCTCGTCTTGCGTAAAGCTTGCATTAAGCACCTCGTCAGCCTGCCGTGTACGTTCTGCGACGGCAGCACAGCCTAGAAGCGTCTGCGTTGATCCCTGCCTGCCAATACCGTTTACGTAGCTCAAGATTTCTACTACCCTGGCCTCCGCGTCGCTGGTGCGCTCGTGTAACCCTGCATTATAAAGGCCATCGAAATAAGTACTCCACTCTTCAACATCCTCAAGCGGACACTCGCCTGCCTGCCCACCCTTCAACAGCTGCCAGAGCTTGCGGGGGTTTGTGCGGCATGCCTCAGCATGTCCGCGCAGCGCCTGATGCTCGTAACTAGCCTTGGCCTCGCGCTTTACTCTGTTGTAAACACGCCTCGCCTCCCTTAGGGCAGCGTATTCTGGCCCGTCCCTACTTTTGCCCTTGGCAGTCGCTGTCAACTCCAACACGCCACGCCTATGCTCCCCGCATGCCGCGCTCCACCATGGGGCGTCTTGCCCGCCTCCACATGGCGGCCGGCTTTGCCCGGAATTTCTCCAAGCCTTCATCATGCATCTACGTAGTAGCTGCGCTAGCCGCTCAACCCCTTGCGTGGTGCTGATGCCACTCGTGTGATCGGCAAGCTCATTTTCCAATCCTGCTAGTTCATTACGGACATGCGTTCCTTCCGCAAACAGATCAGCATAGCAGTCAGTCATGCGCTTATTGAATTCGATTCTCCTTCTCTCAGATTGAGGGCCTCCCCTTCGCCCGTCTCTCCCGATGATGTACGGGGATAGTACCAGTGTGACCGGCTTGTGGTCGGTGACTCTAGCACCGCTCATCCTGTGTGGGAGGTCCCACACCTGCATGTGTTGGCATCTGTCCAGCAGACCCGAGGAACATACGTATAAGTCTATAGTGCTACCCCCACCGTTCTCTGTCGGGAAAGTCACCTTACCCGTCAGATCTCCTCTGACTCTGCCATTGAGAACGCCCACCCCCTCATCGCGGCACAGGGCTGCCAAGGCTGCTCCAAAATTATTAGTGCTATCATCCTCGCAAGCGCGCGCTTCTGGGAAACACGCAGCAGATCGCACGAAACCCGGCATGTCTAGGTATTCAAGCAGCTCGTCTCCCAGGTTGCTCGAAGCGACGTCACTCAGACCCCTCCAGCTTCTACGGCCTTCAGCGCCGGCTTCCTCCTTTCTACTAGAGAGCCGAGCGTTGAAGTCGCCCGCTAACAAGACCTCCTCGTCACCCATTCGTACAGACGCAAGCTCAGCCTGAATGGCAGCAAAAAGGTCCGTAGCAATTTGGCTGCCCGTGCGGCATTCTTCCCCCGCGCCTTGATGAAATTTAGAACCCTCGGGCGCCAAGTACCAGGCACCTAGCAGTAAGGCGGGCGTCGCCTCATCACGTGCTGTGAGGCGAAGCCATATCACTTCGCCTCCGCCAATATTGCGTCGCCTAACCAACTTGCAGGCAGAGTTAACTGCCGTTCTTACGTACACAGATCGCCAATGGATCCAGTGCCATGGGGAGTTAGGTTTGCTCTAATCTCTCAGCAGCCGCGAGGCCGTGTTGATAGATTTGTATGCATAGAGCTTGGCATTGCTTGTATTTGCGCGCAACCATCAGTAGTCTAGCAGACCGGCGAGCGCATGGTCGCGCACTAGGGCGAATGCGGGCCGCTAGATACCAGCCCCACACAGGGCTCCATGCCCGTAAGGTTGCCCCTTGTCCTCGGCTCGCGCCCGCTCGCCCGGCTGCCGCCTCGCGCACGGCCCTGCGAGTCGTGAATGATGGTTTGTCTGCGAAGGGCAAGCCGATCCTGCCCAAGCAGCTTGTGGTCCAACGTATCATGGGCGAGGGGTCCTTTGGTCAAGTCTTTGAGGTAGGCGACCGCTGGAGGCGTCGAGGGGTGCAAGCCGGCAACGCTGACGCGTGGCCCTGCTACACGACCGCAGGGACAACTCAATACGCCACAAGGCTCGCAGCGGGTGGTGCTTAAGCGCGTCAAGACGAGGGTCGAGGTCAGTCGTCGCGAGGAGCTAACGGAGTAGGAATTGACCGGCATAGCTCGGCCTCAGTCGTTGACTTCGCGCGCAGCTGAATTCGGTTCCCTGTTAATGAAGCAACTGCTTGCACTACGGCGGCCGAGGGCGCCCGCGCAGCTGCGGCACCGGTCGGCCGGCGCTTGCACGCACAACACCCTCGGACCGAAAAGCGCGGGAGCCCTCTGGCGCGAGTTCGGACTGGACGCCCCCTTTCCACGCCCATGATGGCAGATCCTGCACGCACAGTGCCTCAGCTTATGGACAAAGCCCGGCTAGCTCAGCACACGGTGGACACAGGGCTCCGCCCCGACCTACCCAGCTTGACCTGCGTGTGCAACAGCCAGCCGCCACGTCACGTCGGATGCGTCGGGCTTTGGACTCCATTGCACCCCGGCCTTCCCGCCGCCTCCCCCCCACCTAACCTAGGCAGCGCCCGCCACCCATGCAATCCGCCAATGCAGTGACGGTATCGTTGGGAGCTGCGTTCGACCCCCAGACAACCCTCACAACCTGCATGCAGGGCGCGGAGGAGATGAGCCAGATGGAGCACCTGCTCAACGTGTACGCCAGCCGGGTGGCGCGCGGCCACTGCGCCGACTTCCTGGGCTACTGCGAGGTGGCGGAGAGCGAGGCGAACGTGCGCCTCACCGCGGGACTGTGGCTGGTGAGGCGACCGGCTGGCGGCCCGTGGGGGGTAGCTGCCCATCGACGGAGGGAGGGGGGTTGCGGGCGGTTGGCAGCGCTGACAGGCGGGGCGGGCGGAAGGCGCCTGCTGGCGCGAGGCGCTGGCGCGTATTCTAGCGGCGTGCTGATGGCGGAGCCCCACGAGCTCTTGGGCATTGAAGTAGCAGCGGGTGCAGCTGTGTGTTTCCATCTTTTGGCGGCAGCTGCACGGACCCAAGAAAGGAAGCGCGTTTTCCGCGCCTCGTGTGTGGCAGGTGTGGAAGTATGAGGGCAGCAAAACCCTGGCCTACTACCTGCGGCGGCGCGACACCACCCGTGCCCTGGCGGACGACCTGGGGGTGAGTGGATGGGAAGGGGTGCGGGGTGCGGCAGGCACGCCATTGCTTTCGAACTGGGGAGCTTGCACCTTCCATTTAGACCCGGACGGCTCGTGACAGCACACCCACTGAGCGCCCTTGTGTCTCCGCCTGTCGCGCTAGGTGGCGGAGCCTGTGGTGGTGCCCACTGTCATGAAGCACATCTTCGAGGGCCTGGCGGTGAGCGGCGGCGGAGCTGGCGGCGGGAGTGGAGGTCGAGGCGGGGCTGGGGCTGGCGGCCGCGGGGACGTCGCCGTGGGCGCAGGGGGCCGGGTGCGGTGCTGGGCGACCGGGCCCGGGGTCTGGGGGTTGACGAGCCTGGGGCGGAAGGCTGCACTGGGTGAGCATGTGGGCTGAAGATGCACCGTCACGCGAGCAGGCAGGGCCTTTGGACGAGGTGCGGGTTTGGGATCTGACTGGCGCCACCGCGCGCTCCGTCCGCGACGCGCCACCGCCCTCCCCTAGGCCTTCCACGCGGCGGGCCTGGTGCACCGCGACATCAAGCCGCTCAACATCATCTTCGCAGAGGACGTCACCCGCTTCAAGGTGCGCGTGGGTGGGGGCCAGTCATTCGCGCATTCGCGTCGCAAGTCAGGGCGCCGGCCTGCTCACGCGCATGACCCCTGGCCGCTCTTGCCTACCATCGCGCTGTGGCCATGCACTCGACTCATTGTCCCTGCCGCCACCGCCGCGCAGCTGATCGACCTGGGCGCGTGCGCGGACCTGCGCACCGGCACTAACTACGTGCCGGAGGAGTCCATTCTGGACCTCAACTACTGCCCGCCCGAGCAGTACGTCATGCCCACCGACTCGCCTCACATCGCCAAGCAGGCAGGCCGGGGCCAGGGGGGGCCAAGGGGGGGATACATTCATCACTAGTTGCGGGGCGCCGGGGCGGGGACGCGGCGGCGGCGTTGCCGCCTGGCGTGCTGGGCATCCGGAGTTTTGCGCCGGTTTGGTGCTGGCAATGCGGACACACGTGTCTTGACACACATGCGTCGCGCATGTCACCCGTTCTGCCTGCCTGCCTGCCGACACTACTACTTGTATTATGCAATCCCGCCCCCAGGCCGGCCTGCTGAAGCTGGCCATCAGCCCCATGCTGTGGGCCAAGCACAAGCCCGACCGCTTCGACACCTGGTCCGCAGGTGGGGCCGGGGCCGGGCCCGGCGGGGGAACAGTGCGACGGGAGCTCAGGGCCGCTGTTGCATACCCGACACGGCAGCTGCCCGCCGCAGCGCTCGACGCATGCTGACGCACCTGGCTCACCCTGGTTCCGCACCTGGCTCACCCTGCGGGCCGCTCGCAGGCATCGTGATGCTGCAGATGGCGGTGCCGTCCATGCGCACCGACCGCGCGCTGCGCGCCTTCAACGCCAGCTACGGCCCCAAGTACAAGTACGACCTGGCGGCCTGGCGCAAGGGCGTCAACCTCTACCCCCGCGACTGCGCACTGCTGGACGCCAACGACGGCCTGGGTGCGTGCGGGGCTGCCCCGGGCCGGGATGGCAGGGAAAGGTTATAAGGTGCTGGGTTTGGTCCAGGTTGTAATCTCGTCTTGGAACTGATGTCACCATGGGTTGTGCGGACGGGCGGACGCGCTGTTGAACAACGGGGCCTGCAACGGACCCCGGGATGAGACAGCACGGGTACTGGTGCAGCGGGGCTGCCGATGCCGCAACGACTTGCACTGCCGCCTCGCCCACACAGGCTGGGAGATGCTGCAGTCGTTGCTGGCGCCGCGCCACATCCAGGTGGACGACAACGGCGGCGTCAGCTTTGTCAACGACACGCCCTTCCCGCGCATCAGCGCGTACGAGGCGCTCAAGCACAAGTGAGACCGGTACACGCACGGCGTTAGGTTTATAACATTGGAGGCTGGGGCCGGCGTGGATGGAGCAGACGATGCGATGCGACGTTGCGTAGTACCAACTAATGCGCGCCTGGTGGCGACGCACGCAGGTACATCAAGAGCGCGCTGGAGGCTGCTGCAGTGCCCGCCGTGTCCGCTGCCGTGCCCGCCACCAGCGGCAGTAGCAGCCGCTCCCCCGCCGGCTCCACCACCGGCAGCCGCAGCAGCGGCGGCTCGCAGGACCTCACGCCCGCCGCCGCCGCCGCATCAAACCGCGCCGGCACCAACGGCAAGGGCAAGGCGCCCGCCGCCGCCGCCGCCGCCGCCGCGGCCGCCGCCTCCACCAGCGGCACCAGCGGCGGCGCCGGCGCGGGCGCGGGCGCGGACCCGCTGGGCAGCGCGCTGGGCCTGTGGCGTGACATGACGGGGCGGCTGTTCGACCTGGAGGCCAAGATCATGAAGCAGGCGTCCGCCACGGAGCTGCAGACCACCACCGTGAAGCGGCTGCGGGAGCAGGTGGCGGCGGGCAAGGCGGACCCGGTGGTGCTCAAGCAGGAGGAGAAGGTGCTTGACAAGATGCAGGTGAGGGCTGGGGGTTGGGCGGGTGGGTTGGAGGTGGGCGTGGAGGCGTGCGCCAGGTGGCTGGCCCTACGCCTGTGGTGTCCGTGCCCAAACCTGGTGTTGTTCCTGAGTTGTCGTCCATGCACCTGCGCGGCATTGCAGAACCGCCTGGCGGGCCTGCAGCAGGACTTCACCTCCACGGCCAACCAGGCCTCCAACATCTTCAGCTTCTTTGGCTTCGGCCCCAAGAAGCAGCAGCAGCCAGCGGCGCAGCAGCAGCAGCCAGCGGCGGCGCAACAGGCCACGCCGTCCAACCCCATGGGGCTTCCTCCCGGGTTCCGCGGCTCCGCGGAGAAGTCCGACAAGTGAGTTGGCGGTCTTCTCTGGCCCGCGTGGTAGCGCTCCGCGCCTGCCAATTCCGGTGCCCTGTCAAGTTGTGCTGTGTGGGATGCTTCCGCGGCATGCGTTCCGTGTCGTCTGCAGCCGAGGTTACCCGCTTGCCCCGCATTCCTGACTTCTCCTGCGCCCCCAGGGCCAAGGCCAGCCTGGAGGCACTGCGCGCCAACGCCGCTGCCTCCGCCGCGGTGGCCAGCGGCAGCCGCGACGGCACCACCGGCGCCTCCACCTCGGGCGCGGCCAGCTCGGCGGCGGGCATGTTCAGCAGCATGTGGGAGCGCTTCAGCAACCGCCTGACGGACCTGGAGACCAAGATTGGCAACCAGGTGCGGCGGCCGGGCGGGTGGCGGGCGCGCAGGCAGACACTTGCAAAGGCAGCCAGACGCATACTACACGCTCAGCGCTTTTTGCCGCTGGGGCAACACTTTACAGTAATGCTTCATCTGGCAATTGCGCACCCGGTTGCTTCCAATGCGGCCGCAGGCCTCGGCGACAGAGCGGCAGTCGCTGGTGGTGCGCGGCCTGCGCGCCAAGGTGAAGGCGGGCGAGGCGGAGCCGGAGCTGCTGGACAAGGTGAGAGAGGGGCCGGGCCGACAGGCTCCGGCACACGCCGGAAGTGGGGGCTGGAATGGGCTGGCGTCAGCTGCATGTTGGTAATGCACCGACGGCGAGTGGCCGGGCCAGCAGCAGTGACTGTCTAGGCATTTACACGAGTGCGAAATGCGCCGGAATCGAGCCCGGCACCTACCTGTGCGCAGGCCGAGCGCACGCTGGGCCGCATGGAGCGGCGGCTGCTGGCGCTGGACCGCGACTACAAGCAGGCCAAGCAGAGCGCCAGCGGGGCGCTGCAGGGTGAGTGCCAGCGAGGCTAGCAGCCGCGATGGAGGGGGAAGGTGGGGGAGGGCTGTTGGGGCGCCGCAGGCTTCGGACAGGTAGCCCGGTCCGGAGGGTCTGGTGTATGCGGCGGGGTAGGGCCGGGAGGACGTGGGTGGCGCTGAGCGGGTGTGGCCCGTGTTCACCACCGTCATGGCCATCTGTGTGCAGGCCAAGTACCAGCGGACATGGACGGCGGCCGGCGCGGCGGCAGCCGGGAGCAGTCGGTCGCGGGCGTGGCTGAGGCGGTGGCCGCGGCAGAGGCGGCGCTGAAGAGCAATGAGTCGGACGGCGAGGTGCGGGGGTGGGGTCATGTGATGGGTTGGGGGTGGGGCACATGTTGGGGCAGTAAATGCAGCCACAACGGCGGAAGCAGTCATGGCCAATGCAGGACAAGCGCTGCGCTGGGCGCACGCCAGGCGCCAGTGACTGACATTACCGGCTCCCGCCCATTCCTGGCTTCAGGGAAGCTCGTTCTGGAGCCGGTTGCTGGGCACGCCCAGCGGGCGCCGGGGCAGCAGCGGCAGCAGCGTGGACGGCGGCAGCGGCAAGGAGAAGGCGGGCTCCTCCTCGCAGTCCGCGCCGCAGCCCCAGCAGCAGGCGCCGCCGCCGCGGTCGCCCTCGCCGCTGTTCCGCCGCCAGCCCAGTGCAACGCAGGAGCAGGTGCAGGCGCAGGCCCAGGCTGCCGCAGCGCAGGAGCAGCAACAGGCCGCCCAGCAGCGCAGCGCCAGCAAACCCAACGGCGGCGGCTATCGGTCCATCTTCGGCTTCGGCGGCAACCAGCCCGCCGCTCCGGCCGCGCCGCCGGCCCCCGCTCCCCAGGCCCAGCGCGCATCGTCATCGCCCCAGCGCTCCACCTCCCCTTCACGCAGCATCTTCGGGGCCTTCGCGCCGCAGCAGCAGCAACAAAAGCAGCAGCCCTCGCCACCCGCACCGGCCGCACCCCCGCCCCCTAACCCTGCCGCCGCCGGCCGCTCCATCTCACCCCTGCGCGGCGGCGGGCTGTTCGGCGGCCTGTTCGGCGGCCGCCCCACCTCCACGCCGCCTGCGCAGCAGCAGAAGCCCGCCCCGCCGGCGCCTGAGCCCACGCCGGCGGTGGTGCCGCCCCCCGCAGTGGCCGCGGGCGCCTCCAGCGGCGACGCGCTGCTGGAGGGCGCCGGCCGCGTCATCCGCAGCAGCCTGGGCTTCACGGGCCTGGCGGCCAAGGTCGCGGGCGACCTGGCGGCGGCGTTCAAGGCGGACGCGGAGCGCTACATGAAGGAGATGGAGGTGCAGGAGGCGGCCAAGGTGCGCTCATGCTGCCAGCCACCCTCGGCCCTGCCGCGGCAAACCTAAAGAGTCCCCGCTGTAACGCCCTGTCCTCCGCCGCCTTGCCTAACCCTCCCCCCCACAGAAGCAGCAGCGGGTGCTGGACCTGGCCTTCATGGCGCTGCTGCGGGAGGCGCAGCCGCCCGTGGCCAGCAGCACCTCGTGAGTGCCGAGTGCGCGCCTGGGTGTGCCGGGGTTGTTAGGGGCGTACGGCGGGGCAGCAGCGCCGGCTGTTGTCGCCGTGCCCAACAAACCGTGGTGGTGCTGTGCAAGCTCCCTTGGCGCGGCGGCAGCTACTCCGCGCGCTGATGCCCGTGTGCTTGCCCCCCCCCTTGCAGCTACGAGCAGGCGGAGTCGCGGTTCGGGCAGGAGGCGGCCTGGATGGCGCTGGCCAGCGAGCCCAAGCGCCGCAAGCTGTTCGACTCGTACTTGGTGGCGGCCAAGAAGGTGGAGGAGCAGGCGGCCGCGGCGGCGGAGGCGGGCTACAGGGTGGGTGCGGGCGCGCGATGGGGCGGGTCTGCCTTTGTCGGGGCTATTAACGGGGGGTTGCGAGGATGTTTGGAAAAGCGCTACAGGATGCGTATGGCCCGTCGGTGAGCTCCAGTGCAATGAAGCGGTTGCCGCCATCCGGTCTGGCGCGCAGGCGGCGCTGCGGCGCTACGGCGTGTCGGCGGCCTCCAAGTGGGACGAGTTCCGCGCGGGCCTGCCGCGCGACGACCCCACGCTGGAGGCGGTGGTGGACCCCGGCCGGCGGCAGCAGCTGTTCGTGGAGGTGGTGGCGGAGCTGCAGCTGCAGGCGGCGCTGCAGGCGGCGGCGCAGAAGGCGGAGCTGGAGTTCACCGCGCTGCTGGCGGGTGAGCCGGCCGCAGGGGTGTGGCCAGCGTTCCGTAGCGCTGCGTATTGCTTGTGCAGAGGGAAGAATGTCGATTGCCAGGTGTGGATGTGAAGCACACGGTCCGCTCAGCCCTGTTCCTGCCGCTGCCATCTTCTTTGTGTTCCCCCAGAGGTGCGCGAACCCACCGTCACCTCCACCAGCACCTGGGCGCTGGTGCGCAAGGCCGTGGCCAGCGACCCTCGCTGCCAGGCACTGCCTGAGCAGCGGCGCAGGTGGGGAGGGACAGGGCTGTGGGTGGGTCCTAGGGGCTGGAAATGCTGAGGGTGAGGGAGGAGTGAGAGAAGGAAGCTGTGATGACGGTGGCAGATTGCTGCCTGCCCACTCCTCACCAGTTTCGCTCAGTCGTCACGCTCCCTGCTCTGCCGCACCCGGCCGCTCCCAGGGAGCTGTTTGAGGCCTACACCGCAAAGCTGTTCGAGGCGGAGGCGGCCAAGGTGGACGCAGCGGTCAAGGAGGCGGAGGAGTCTGACATGGAGGCGGCGAACGCGGCGCCGGTGGCCGCCGCACAGCAGGCGGTCAAGGCCCCTGCTGCCGCCGCCACCGCGCCAGCGGCCGCCGTCATGCCGGCGGTTGCGGCTCCTAGCAGCGTCGCGCCGGAGGCCGCTGCCACACCGGCTGTGGCGAGGTCCGACGTGGACCAGCCCTCCGCCGCGTCTGCAGCCGCGTCCGCCGCCGCGGGCCTGGAGGACGACGAGCTGGCGGCGGTGCTGGCGTCCATGGAGGCGGCGCTGGACACGGCCATGAAGGCGGTGGCCAGCTCGCCCGGGTCCGCGGACCTGGTCAAGGGCATGGGGGTGGGTGTGCCGGCGGCGGCGGCGGCGGGCCAGAAGCCGGCGGCGCCGGGTGGCATGGGCGGCGCGGGCAACAACGTGGTGCCCGCCGCGGCGGCGGCTGGTGCGGCCAGCGGCACGGCGCCGGTGTTTGAGGGCAGCCGGCTGGAGGAGCTGCGCCGCGAGCAGGTGGGCGGGCGCATGCGTGCGGGAGACGGGGCGGGTTGGTTTTGAGGATGGTTGGGAAAGCGAGATGGGGGGGGGGCCTTTGCACGGCGGAAACCATGCGGGCGGCGGCGTGCTGGCATCTTTGCTCTAGCCTGCTGTACCTCCGGGCGTGTCATGTAGCTCAGCCCTCATTGCGCCGTTGTGTCGCGCCCGACTGCCTGCAGGCCCGCCTGCGCGCCGAGTACGAGACCATGGCCCAGCGGCTGCGTGAGATGGAGGAGAGGCTCCGCGGCCAGGCGTCGCTCATCAACACCGTCACCAGCACTGACGATGCGCCTGGCACCACCAGCCCCAGCGTAAACGATGATGCCGCCGCCACCAACGGCAGCAGCAACGGTGGTGCCGGTGTGGCTGCAAGTAGCTCGGAGGGCAGCGGCGGCGCCAGCAACAACGGCACCTACGCGCCGGTGAGCTTGTGCCCCTACGTGCGCTGCGGGCTCCGTACTTACTATGGCCGACGTGTGGCGTCCACTGACTTTGAACATCCCCGCTCGTTCATGCAGGCCCGCGGCAGCAACCGGCGCTAATCATCGGACCAGGGCGCGTGTGAACGTCTGCATAAGTTACGAGCGAGCAGCGGCGTCAGCAGGGCCGGTAGCAACACACCGGCGAGAGAGCGAACACACCAGCAACAGCAAGCGGGCAGGGCGTACTACAATTCTTGGAGCTCACACAGTTTTGATATGGTTGCGGAGGGGAGTTGGACAGGTAGCTATTTGCGTGAAGACGCTAGGAACGACTGACACTCGTTATTGTGCACGCGTGGACGGGCTAACATGAGTAGATATATGCACACACACTTATGTGCATGCAGGCAACAGCAATCTTTGGTATTGGTGCCTCTGACGTGTTGAAAGGCCGCGGTGTCTGTATATACTCGTATTCTATGAGCAAGCGAGTGGGACTACGGTAACGAAGGCACCGACACGCGCGCTAGGATAGGTGGTGCGCTGAAACATCGGACGAGTGCCGCGCGGCACTGGCGAGGAAGAGTACCGTACATGGGTCAGGGCCTCAGACAGTGGTGGTGGAGACAGGGCTTCAGTGGATCGCACTGGTGAACCAGCTGCATAGACGCTGGGCCACAACAGGTCGGAAGTAGTGCGGGCGCGGCTGGCAGTCGCCTGCGCAGTTCACAACACAGCACGCGGCTGTGCGGCGATTGGGCAGGCCGCACGCAATTGAGGATGCCAGGCAAGCGGCTGTGTTGGAGGCAACCCATGTCGCGTCGAGGGCATACATGGCAGATGCAGTGAGTGCCCTGCAGTGCGCCAAGTTGTGACCGACCTACAACTTTGTTCCACATCTCTCCGCAGTGCCCGTATCATGTAGATGGCTTTTGGCCCCCGGCGTCTACACAGCGTAGATGACCCCTCCCGCGCCATCTACGCCCCGAAAAATTTTCCTAGGGGCACGCCCCCAAAACCCCCGAACCATCTACGCTCCCTGTCTAAAATACCGCCAAATCCGCCCCAAACGTCTACGCTCCGTAGATGCGCGGCCCCAAACCCAAAAATTTTACTCCGCCTTCGGCGGATTTGGGGCAAATTTCTACAGCATCGATGGAAGATACGGGCACTGTCTCTCCGCACCTGCCGGACCCAACTGCGAACTGAACGTACTGGACGGACATGTGTTCGTCGTGAAAGGGCCATAGAATCCTTTCCATCGAAGCCAGGCGGCAAGGCAGTGAGTGCGCGGGCCCATCTGTGTCGAGTACGCCCCACTACACAGCAGTACACGAGGCCCAAGGGCTGCAGGCGAGCACGCCGCACGGCGACAACGCCGCGCTCTCCGCTCGACCGCGGGCATTGACCCCTCAGGCAACCCCTGACACGCCACGACCCGGTACGACTATATGTGTGCTTCAGTCGCTTTATTCATTGGGCACTGGAACGTGCCGCACACCAGAGCGTTCACATATTTATTTGCATTCAAGAATGCTTCGCGCGTTCAGGTTCCAGGCAACACGAAGTCACAAGTAAGCGCTAGGCGCGTAGATATTTATGGCGCGAGAATGTGTTCCACAGAGTTTACGTAGGTATCGATGGGCTGCCTGCATTCTCGGCTGCATGGCAGCGAAGGTCTGCACGGAATCGAGAGGAGAACGAGCCGTCCCCCGACGCCGAGCTCTGCGAATGCGGCAACGCATGAAGTAGCTACATCAGGTACCGGTAAACGAGTCAATGCCGCGATTGTCGCGAAGTCGCTTGACTAGAGCTGGCGCGCTGCAGGAAATGCGGACTCCGCTAACGTGGACTCCCGCGGCAGGCCCGAGCCAGTTATGCAAATGTCATGCGTGGATGAGCTGCTACGACAAGGCTGCGGTCAGTTAACCCGTCACCGCGACTCGCGGCGTGAATGTCGATGCCGGGGGTTGACGAGCGTTTGAAGTTCGCATACAGAAGGCCAGGTTGGGTTAAACCGTGGTCGACTGAAGGATTATTGGTGGTATGTTTGCGATGGGGGCTGCGCTCGTAAACGCGGGTAAACGTGCAACCTCCCACAGCTGCTGCGGCCCTTGCCCGCCCCTCGCGCCGAAACGCAGGCCCCAACCGCGCCCTCCCGGTGCTGTCCCTGGCAGAGCTATCAGCGCTGTCGCAGCTGTCTGCGCCCACCATCGTGCTTACCTGTCCCCACACCACGGACGATGCGGACGGCGCGGATATGGAGGACCTCATGCTGATGAGCACACTAATGGTGGTGGGCGCAGCCGCCACGGCGGGGGATGGCGCCCGCTTCCGCCTATCGGTGGACAGCGCGGGACTGGTGCTGCAGACGGACCGCGGCCTGACGGCACTGCACTGCACCATGGCAAACGCCGCGGCATTGCAGGCGCTGGGGTTGGAGGGCGAGCAGGTGCGTGGGTGCGGCTGGCGCATAACACCTGCTGGGGGCTAGCTGCGTTAGTTGATTCTGCGGCCATGCATGACCATCAGGGGGCCAACGGACGATGTCATGCAATTTGGAACTCAAACAGAATTGTGGCTTATGAGTGCTGTAAAGCCAGCGTGCTGGGGTGAAGCGAAGCCAGCACGAAGGTCCCTTCCGTCGAGCTGTGACGACGTCGGCGCCTTGCCTTGCCCCTTTTAACCCCCAGGCCGTGTTGGGTTTCCTGGCTCGCGCATTCCAGTCCGACCGCGGCCTGGTCAGCTTGTTCCAGGACACAGTCAAGAGGCTGCTGGCCGGGGCCCTCAGCCCAGCCAAGCACTTTGTGCCGGGGAACTTCGGCCGCGGCCGCTTCTTCCTGTCCATGCAGGTGAGCACGCAGCACGCACGAGCAGCGGGACTGGCTGTTGGGCTATACAGGGTACGCCCCTACCTACCATTGGCTTGATGAAGTGCACACGCGATTCGACGCATCCACGCGGCGCGGTGTGTAAATGCGGCACTCCAACGTCCGCCGCAGATATCGCCGTTCGTGTTCCGTGACGACGAGGGCGCGCCGCCGCACACGACGGACACCGCGGACGTCCCAGCCCCTGCTGCTGCTGCTGGCGATGGTGTCGTCGGCAGCGCGGGGTACGCGGCCGGCGGCGGTGGCGGGGCCGGCGGCGGCGGCGGCGGCCGCCTGATCCCGGGCCTGCTGCTGGAGCTGGATGTGCCGTACGAGGGCCGCGAGCTGGCGGCGCGGCTGCAGCGCGACTACTGCGTGCTGTCCAACATCCCCTCCATCGTCACCATCTTCGACCGCGCCGGGTGCGTGAGCCGCGCACGGCGGCTGGCGTTGACGGGGCTGACGGGGCGGGCCGGGGCCAGGGGGTGCGCGTAAGCGCGTGCGAGTGTGCGTGTATGTGTTGGATGGCCGCCTGATTGGCTGGCAAGGGTGAATGAGCAGGGCAGGGTGGACAGAGACAGGGTGGGCAGCAGGCAGGGTGGACAAAGCCGGGGGTCTGGCGGCTCCATACCCGGCAGGAAGCGCCGTGCACAGGAAGAATGAGTCGAATCGCCATACCGGTATACCCCTTACTCTCCCATACATCCGTGCCCATTATTGCTGCGTGCTTGCAGGCGTGTGCTGCACCAGAACAACTCCTCCGTGGACTACATGGGCTACCTGGCGGGCTGGACCGGCGGCCTCGCCGCCACTGCTGCGGCCGCCGGGGCCGGGGCAGCAGCAGGGACAGCTGCGGCCGCACCGGGGCCGATCCCGGCTGGGGACAAGCAGGCAGCCGTGTCGGGTGGTGGCGGCGGAGGCGGCGGCAGTGCCAGCGGGCGGGAGGTGCCGCCCATGCTGCTGGTGTCTTGCATGGGCTCCCCCGATGCACGCCAGGCGGCTGCGGCTGCTGCCCCGGGGGCGGCGGACTGGGGCTCTGAGCTGTTGCCGCTGCCACCGCCGCCCCGGGCCCCGCCCTCGGACCTGGAACGCATGTTTGCGCTGGACCCAGGTCGGCTGGCGGAGGTGCTGGCGGCTGTGGCGGAGGGCAAGGTGCGGGCACAGGTTGGCGCGCGTCGAGGGCCTGGTCATGGTCATTATTGCGACGGAATAAGAATGCCCCTCGATACCACTTCGCAATGTCACATCCTTGCTAGCCTTCTGCAGCCTTTCACATAGGCAGAACCCAATCCCCACTCACCCGCCCGCCGCCACCTAACCCCGCAGGAGTACCGCAGTCTGGTGCAGATGCCTGCCAGCCTTGTCTCATACCACGCGGCTGCGGCTGCGGCTGCGGCTGCGGCTGCGGCTGCGGCTGCGGCCGGGCAGCTGGACCTCGACCCGGGGACCGCCGGCAACGATGCGGGCGTTTACGAGGCAGATGCAGAGGCAGCATCTGGCGGGAAACGGCGGCCTTGTGTGCGCGGCGGTAGTCGTGTGGCGGCCAGATCTCCCCTGGCTGCTCCCTATGCCGGCGATGGAGGGATGATGGCAGCCCGCGGCGGCGGCGGCAGTCCCGCGCCGCCGGTGTCCGTTGCCGAGCTCGACGGCTGCGCTGCCGTACTGCTGGAGCCAGCAGCGAGGTTTGCCGCCATCCCGCCGCCGCCGTGCCCCCCGTGCCCCGCCGCACGGCCCCACAGCGGTGGCACCTCACAAGACCACAGCGCCAGCACCACCACCAGTGCGCACGCCAGCGCAAACGCCCACGCCGCCAGCAGCAGCAACAGCAGCTCGGTACTGCGGCAGATGCGCGCCACCCTGCTGCAGCGGCGCGCCGCGAGCATGATGGCACGACGCCACTCCGGGCGAGCCGCCGCCACACCGGCTGCTGCTGCTGCTGCTGCTGCAACCGGACCAGCAGCACATGCCGCGACAGCACCGACAGTGGCAGGTGTCGTAGCGGTTGCATCTGCCCCGCCTCTGGACTGCGCGGGGTGCCCCTTGCTGGCGCGGCAGGGCAGCGCGCGCGGCCTCTTGCCGCCGCCGGCGCGCCGCAGCGCCGCAGCTCAGAATCTCAGCCTGGACTCGGCGGGTGGGCCTGGACCCACCACCGGTGAGTGTCAGGCGGCCGCAGCCCCGGCGGTGCGGGCCCCGACCGTGGGCGTTGAGACATCGGCCGTCTCCGCCGCTGCTGCTGCCACCGCCATTTCGCCTACCGTGACCCAGTCCACGACGGCCGCCGGGCCCTGGGCGGTGGCAGACCCGGAGCGCAACGGTAATTTCCAGCACGAGGAGCAGCACCAGCATCATCAGCAGCATCTGGCCGGACTAATCAGCCGCACCTTTCACCGGCCAGGGGAGCATTTGCTGGATGACGTTGGGGAGGAGAATGGCGAGGGGAACATGGCAGCAGCAGTCGAGGCGCCGCAGCTGGAGGCAGCCGCTGCCGCTCCCACGGGTACCACTGAGGCCCACACGGCCGCCGTGTCACGTGTCCATAATGT
Source organism: Chlamydomonas incerta (assembly GCA_016834605.1). Lineage (NCBI taxonomy): Eukaryota > Viridiplantae > Chlorophyta > Chlorophyceae > Chlamydomonadales > Chlamydomonadaceae > Chlamydomonas > Chlamydomonas incerta. The sequence goes on along the minus strand of JAEHOC010000133.1, from coordinate 55,595 downwards.
GTGCGGCCCCGCAGCCGACGGCGGGAGCCTCATGAACACTCGTGGTGCTGGCGCCAGTAGCGGCAGTGGCACCCGGCGCAGCCGCCAGCTCTTGGTGCGCGTCGGGAGCGGCGCCGCCGGTGGGGGCGGCGGCCAGCGGGGCTCGAGCTTGGGCTCGGTGGTGCGACTGCCTCTGGCGCCGCTGGGCCTACGGGGCCTTCGGCACACGCGGGTCAACCTGGAGCGGCCTACCGCCATCAGGGCAGCACATGGCCGCAGTCGTGGCGCCGGTGGCGGTGCTGTTGGGAGGGAGGCAGCTGCGGGCGTGGCGGGCGCGGCAGTTGCTGACGCTGCACGCGGCGGCGCTGAGTCGGCGGCCGAGGGGTTCAGGTTCGAGACGTTGCCGCGCGCGGACGGCGGCTCGCGGCGGCAAGGCAAGTACTGCGGTAAGCGATTCACGGCAGTGGGCAGGGTTGGGCACGGCATGCCTGGACACCACCCGCCGCCCCATACAGTCCGACAAGCGCAGGCGCGCCGCATGGACCCCTTGCCGTGCAATGATCCGCTGCCCATTCCGCATGCCGTTCGGACTTGCGGCTGCTGCTGCTGCTGCTGCTGCTGCTTCATGCAGGCCCGGGCTCGCCGCTGCCCCGAGCAGCAGCAGCCGCGCTCGCCCTGCTGACCGCTTCCAGCACCACCGGCGGCGGCCTCACCACCGGCGGCGGTGCGGCCAGCACCACCGACGCCTTCACCATCGAGCTGCTGAGCACCGGCGGACTGCGCGGCGCCGCGGCGCCCGCCGGCGGCGGCGGCGGCGGCGGCGGCGGCGGCGGCATAGGCACGATCGCGCTTCTGACCGCGCGCAGCAGCACCCACGACACCGTTGCTGCGCTGATGAGTAGCGCATCCGCAGCCTGTTCAGCAGCGTCCCCCTCACGCCACGACGGCCGCACGGCGGCTGGATCGCCGCCGCTTGCACAGCTCAGCCCACAGGGCCATGGAAACGGGGAGGGGGGCAGCGCCACTCAAGCAGCCGCTGGCACCGGCGGCGACTGCAGCGCCCGCACGGGCACGGTTATGCTGTCCCTAAGCGCGGCGGAAGGCAAGGCTGCGGAGGACTCGCAGCAGGCGCCGGCACAGCAGGCACAGGCGCAGCAAGGGCACCCTGTGTCTGTCAGCACTCTGCCGCCGTGCGCGCCGCGGCCGCAGAGCGGTGCGGCTGCAGCAGGTTGCGCGCCCGGCTCCCCAGCTGCTGCCTTGGCGGCGCTGGGTGCAAGCTGCAGCATGATGCCGGAGGGGCTTGGCCGCGGCTCGGGGAGCGGCAGCGACCGTTTGGGCCGTGCACAGCAGCCCAAGCAGCTGCAGGGTGCAAAGCAAACGAGCCCACACGGCGTGGAACATCTTGCAGCGGCCGAGAGCTCGTCGGACCCGGCAAGCACCGCCGCCACCTCACCGGCGGGCTGCTGGTCCTGGCAGCTCACACCCAAGGGCGGCAGCGCCACGAGCTTGGGCGCCGCGGCGGACCGCGGCGGCGCGGCAGCCGGCAGCACATGGGCCGCCCTGGCGGCCGCCTCCACCACAGACGCAGCTGCTGGGCCGGCGACGTCAGCGGTGTTGGGGCTGGTGGTGGTGGGCCGCGGGCTGATGGGTCGCCGCGGCGCGCTGGACCTGCAGCAGCAAGACCAGCAGCAGCAAGACCAGCCGCAGCCGCAGCAGAAGCAGCAGCAGGACCTGGTGGTCATCGGCGCGGGCGGCTCCAGCAGCCGCTGGAGCACTCACGGAAGCAGCCACCCTGGAGGCACCAGCAGCCCTGGGCCCGGGCCGGAAGACCCCGAGCCCGTGGATGCAGTAACCGCACCCCCGGATTTGCCGCCGGTAGCCGTCGTGCCACCGCCACCGCCATCGCGGCAGGACGCGGCAGTGGTCACATGCGAAGCTGCGGCGGCTGGTGAGGGTGATGGTGAAGGCGAAGATGCGCGTGCCCATGCATCGACCGGAGCGGCCGAGGCCGCTGCCAATGCCGCAGCAGCCGCCACAACCAGCGCCGGCATCCAGCAGGCGCACCAGCAGCAGATGGAAACCTCGGCGGGGCATGTCAGCGCCGGCATGGGGCCGCAGGAGCACCAGCAAGCGCACCACCAGGAGCACCCCGCAGCCGCCGACCTCACCCACCTCGGCGGCTACCTGTTGCTGCCCTCCGCGCCGCTGCCCTCACCTCAAGCCGACAGCAGCAGCAGCCTCATCACCAACAGCCGCAGCGAGCCGCTCGGCGCGTCGCCGCCGCAGCCGCAGACTCGCGCGTCGCATACCCTGCCGTCACCCATGCTAGCGGGCCGGCCCTCCTCGCCGCTCACCTCGGCCCCCGCTGGCGGCGCCCCCTCCTCCTCTAGCTCGTCCGGCGCCCCATTACTCCTTTGCAGGAGCAGGACAACCGGCGGCGCCGCAGCGGCAGAAGCAGCAGAAGCAAGAGCAGGGGATCCCGGGCCGAGGCAGCTACCTGCGCACAAGGCGGCGCCAGCCGCTGGCGGCGGCAGCATGCAGTGCAGCAGCGTCGGGGCCGAGTGCCTCAGCAGCGCACGGCAGCGCGGGCCCGGCCCGCAGGGCGGCGTCACGGCTGCTGCCACTGCCGGCTCCGACGCCGGCGGATCAGGACCGATGGCCGCTCTGGTACAACGGCCGCCTTCGGCCTCGCCGCCCGGCCTGGTGCGCCTGGAGAGCGTCAGAGAAAACTCCATTCCGGAGGAGCAGCTGTCGCCGGGGAGCGGGCATGAGCACGGGCAGCAGCACCAGCGGTGGTTACCAGACACGCCGCAACAGGCGGCGGGGCATTCCGCTGGCGGCGGCGGCGGCCGCCGAGCATCGGGGAGTGTGATGCTGGTCACGCCTCGCGGGACCCAGAGCGCCGCGCTGCCCCGGCTCGTGCCGCAGCCCTTGCACGGCGGCGACCAACAGCAGCAGCAGCGACAGCAGCAGCAGTACCAGCAGCAACAGCGACACCCGCCGGTGCAGGACCCTCGGGCCAGGATACGCACCGTGCTGAGGACGCTGCTGGGTGGCGCGCTGGCGGGCAGTGCGTTGGGCACGGGTGCCGCAGCGGAGGGGCAGCAGCACTACCACGCCTTCGGACCGGCGTTCGCGCGGCGCAGCGGCGTTCGCAGCGAGACCGCGACCGCGACTGCGGCTGCGGCCGGGGGACTGGTGATGGGTGGACTAGGTGGACTGCCCGGCGGCGGCTTGGTCCCGACCAACACCACGGGCAGCAGCTGGGTGCAGGGCGGCCCGCCAGCTGCTGCCTCTGCTACTGCTGCTGGTCTGGCATCCAATGCCAGTGGCTCCGCCTCTGGCTTCCTGCATGTTGAAAGCAGCTGTGGAGGGCACGCAGTCTTCGGCGAGGCGGCGGGCAGCGGCGGGCTGCCCGCGGCGCAGTCATTAGGGCGGCCGGGCGGCGGTGGCGCCGGTGGCGGAACCGCCTGGCTGCGGCAGCTGTCCGGTGGCGGCTTGAAGCGGCTGAGTCCGCGGGCGCTGGGCCTGTCACGTGGCAGCAGGGGTGCCTCCATGGCTGGTCGGACGGCGTTGGCGGCGGCACGGGGCAGCGCCACCGGCACCAACGCTGTCGATGAGAGCGCGGGCGGCGACGCGGCGGCGGCAACCAGCACCAGCGCCAACAGGTTCCCCGCTGCTGGCCACCACCACGGCATCACCAGCAGCAGCAGCAGCAGCGTCCTGCCCCGGTGGGGTGGACCCTCTCTGGCGGACATCCCCTCCGACCTCGCAGCCTTCATGCAGCCCGCCGCCGCGCGCCAGCAGAGGACTCAGCTGTCGCCGGCGGCGGCGCGCGTCGCTGCTGGCGGTGCTGCGGCCACTGCTGCGGGTGCCGCAGCCACACCCCGCTCGTCCGGAACGGACTCCCACCACTTCCTGCTAGCCAGCGCGCGGCGGCAACAGCAGGATGCGCTGCTGACCCCCACAGCTGCAGCCGCCGCAGCCGCAGCCGCAGCCGCAGCCGCAGCCGCAGCCCCCAGCTGCTGCAGCCCGCTCAACACCGCCGCGCTGCTGACCAGCAGCATTGTCAGTACCGCTACTGCGTACGGCATTGCTGGCTCCGATTCGGCAGCAGCAGGCAAGGCGGCCGCTGCCGGCGGCGTGCCGGCTGCATACCACCGGGTAGGCCCCCGTGCAGCTGCTGCCGCTGCTGCCGCGGCCGCTGCCGGCACTGCCACGTCGACTGGCTTCGGCTCTGCCGGCGGCTTCCCCTGCAGCGGCAGCGGCGGCGGCGGCGTGCGCTGGCACGAGGTGCTTGTGAAGCCGGTGCTGGACCCCATGAGCGGCGAGCGGCTGCTGCTGGTGGTGCAGACGGACGTGACGAGCCAGGTGCGGGCGGAGGAGCTGCTGGGCCGGGTGCTGGAGGCGGAGCACCGGCTGCTGGCTGACGTGTTCCCGCGGCACGTGGTGGCGGCCATGACGGCGGCGCGCAACGCGGACGTGGAGGCGCGGCAGGCGGGGCTGCAGCTGCTGCGGCACATCCAGGACCCGCGCGCGCTGGCCACCAGCCACGAGTGCATCACCGTGCTGTTCGCGGGTGCGTGGGCTTGCCGGCGTGGGGCGGTAAGGGGGGCGGTAGGGGGGCGGTAGGGGGGCGGTAGGGGGGCGGTAGGGGGGCGGTAGGGGGGCGGTGGGGGCAGCAGACTGCTGGCGCAGTGCGGGGCGGATGGCTGCATGGGGCCTGCTGGGCGGGTGGGCTGCGTTAGCTAGAGGCTGCTGGCTGGGGCGGCTGCCGCTATCGAGGCAAGCGACCCCGTGTTAGCGAGTGATGAGAGGCGCTCGTGCATGTGCATTCGCGTTGGGACCTAGCACTGCTGCTCATAACGCCTCGCCCCGAACGCATGGCGGTCCAACCGTCCGCCTGTTTGATACCGGCGCCCAATCTCCACCCCCACCTTCACCCTCCACGCCACACCGCAGACATCAAGGGCTTCACCGAGATGAGCAAGGAGGTGTCCGCGGCCGAGGTCATGGCCTTCCTGGTGCGTGGGCAGCAGCAACCGCGTTTGTGTGCGTGCGCCCTACCTCATCAGTCATCAGTCAGTTCCCGGCTGCCCGGCTCGTGATGAAATGCTGAATCCCCGTGCGTGCCAGCCCCTTCTCGCCCCTAGCGGCCCCTAGATTGCCAGCCGCCCTCATAACACCCTCAATCCCCTGTCGCCTGCCGCTGCTTTTGCTGCTTGGTTCTGCTTGGTTCTGCTTGGTTCTGCTGGCGGCGCAGAACGACCTGTACACGCGCTTCGACAGCCTGACCGACGTGTACGGCGTGTACAAGGTTGAGACCATCGGCGACTGCTACATGGTGGCGGGCGGCCTGGTGGCGCGGGATGAGGACGGCTTCGGCGCGGTGCGGCGGCAGGGCGACACCGACCCGCTGCACGCCATGCGCGTGGTGTCGTTCGGCCGCGCCATGCTGGAGGAGGCCGCCAAGGTGGCGCTGCCCAACACCGGCCAGCCGGTCCGCATGCGCGTGGGCGTGCACAGCGGCCCCGCCACCAGCGGCGTGGTGGGGCAGAAGATGCCGCGCTTCTGCCTGTTCGGCGACACCGTCAACACCGCCAGCCGCATGGAGAGCACGGGCCGCCCCGGCTGCCTGCACATCTCCGCAGCCACGCGCGACCTGCTGCCGCGCGGCGAGGACGATGCGGCAGGCTGGGCGCCCACAGGCGGCGTCGAGGTGAGCCCCGCGCGTGTGCGTACTGTGCATCGCTCGCCGTCCATGTGCACACGCATGCATGAACGTGTGCCGCCGCCGGCTGCCGCAACACCGCACCGCCACCGGCGGCACTTGCCACCACGCGCCTGGTTGATTGGCGCACACACACGCGGGCGCACCCTCTCGCCCTATCTCACACGTGCAACCTCCCCCCCCTCCCCATCTCCGGCGGCGTGAGTCTTCATGCTTTCTCTGCTCACACCTGCGGCCGCGAAGTCACCTAGGTGACCCTGTCTACCTGCTGCCTACCTCGATCGCACGCAGGTCAAGGGCAAGGGCGTGATGCACTCCTACCTCTGGTGCGCCCACTCCGCCGACGCAAACAAGCACCGCCGCCACCGCCAGCAGCGCGCCCAGCTGCTCGCCACCCTGCCCAGCAGCTCCTCCAGGGAGGTCGAGGCGGCGGCGGCGCGGGCAGCGGCGGCGGCAGCAGCCGCAGCCACGGAGGCCGCCGCGGGATCCACCGCCGGCGCCTCGGGCGGCCACGCTGACGTCGACAAGGCCCTGGCCGCCGCCCGCGGCAGTCTTGACAGCTGCGTGAGCGGCAAGGTGGCGGCACTGGCGCCATTGCGGACCCAACCTGCCGCAAGCAGCAGTGCCGGCGCCGCTGCTCGGCCGACCTCACTGCAGGAGCTCCAGCTGCCAATTGCTGGTGCTGGTGCTGGTGCTGGTGCTGGTGCTGGTGCTGGTGCTGGTGCTGGTGCTGGTGCTGGTGCTGGTGCTGGTGCTGGTGCTGGTGCTGGTGCTGGTGCTGGTGCTGGTGCTGGTGCTGGTGCTGGTGCTGGTACCCGGCTAGACGACGGCACCAGTAGCAGTGCGGGCGGCAGGCCGCTCTCGTCACCGCGCCGTAGCTCCACGGCGCCGCAGGGGCCGCAGCGAGCCCTGGCGGGTGTAGCGGCTGTAGCGGCTGCTGCCTCCACGGCTGCTGCACCTGCGGCAGCGGCGGCGATGGGCCCCACGGCTGCTGGCGGCGGGGGTAGCGGCAGCAGTAGCGAAGGCCCCGCCACAGCTGCGCCCGCTGCTGCCGCTCCTGCTGCGCGGCTCAACTCAGCGGGGCCCCGGACGGCCTCGTGCCTCAAGGCGACGCTGTTGACGCGCTCGCGGTTGTCCATGAATGCCCGGGCCGCAGACCACGCTGCTGCCGACGCCGCGGCTGGGGCCGTGGCGGCGGCGGCGGATGACGCGGGTGCCGACGGGCCTGATGCCTAGCCTGCCTGCGCAGGTGGCTGCAGCTAACAATCACACGCAGCGTCAGCCGTGCGGCTGCGGCTGCGCGCAACCGGCTGCATTGTACATCGCGTTGTTGGTTCCCGACGCATACGTCGCCACACAAACTCCTTGTGGCAATCAATGCATGCAATCCAGGTGGCTTACGTAGGCGGTACGTAGCTGCTGTACGGTTTGCAGCTAGCTAGCGCAGTGGATGGGCTAGCCAAGCTAGCTCAGTGTGCGCGGCCTAATCCGCTTTAGCTTCTTAAGAGTTGGCTCGAACTTTGCCAGGCAAATGCATGCAATATTGCTGCCGCTGCATCCATGTGTACGCATCTGCTTCCCGCTCAATGCATGCTGTGATTCTTGTCAAGTATCGACCACTGCTGGCACGTGGAGGTGCCGATGGCACCGCCGCACGGGCAGCTCTAATAGCACATGGTTTGGACATTAAACTAAATGAACAACTAAATGAACGACGCATTCAAGCAAGGACCAGGATTAAGGGCTTGCCCCAAGTGTTATTTGGTGCAGTTGTTACGCGCAGCGGCCCGAATAATTGTTTGGCACCTGCGGCGCGAATGGCATCGTTTGTGTGGACACCATGTTTGCTGGTGTACGGCATAAAAGCATAATTTGTTTCCCCTCGTCACCCCCACGTTTTCGCTTTTTGCTTGAGTTTTACAGCGCAGGCACCGTGCACGGACGAGCGTGCTATTATAAGAACCACGTCAAGCTGACCCCAACGCAATCAAGCAGTGCACGCACGCAGTGCACGCCCTGCACGCCAGTGGCCTGATAGCGACACGCGCGCATGCCGCGGGCGGCAGAGGGACGCCATCGCGCTGAGTGCGCGTGTGTGTGCATGTTAAGCGGCATCTGAACCCTATCATCCCATCTATCAATATGCTCAAGTTATAGTAGATGTTTGGTGCTGGCATTTGTCATGCACCTACGATCATGATAAACGTGTTACCTGCTGGTTGCATCCTTCCGGTGTCTTGGTGGAAGATGTGAAGAAAGGTGCGCAGGCAGGCGCAGCAGACAGTACCGTTCGCGTGGCAGCAGCCATGCCTGCCCACCTCAATTTTATTAGGTTCAGGGCGGGCCGATGATGAAGGCTTTGGTTTTCCAGTCAATTTATACCCTGTATCGTACGCATGCAATCGAAGCTGTTGCTTTGCCATTGGACTGTGAGGGTGGCCGTGTCATGCGACTGCTTGCTGTCACTTGCAACATGAGGCATAGGTGGGTGGGTGTGCACTTGTTCTACGCAGCCATGGGGTGGGGTGCAGTCTGGTAGGTGCAAAGGCACCTGATGACAGGCACGGGGCATAACGAGCATAATAAAGCCGTAGGTCCTGTCCACGACCAGGCACGGAGGGGCGGGTGCGCCAGGCGCCGTACGTGGTAGGGACGCGGGCATGAATGGACGTACGCAGTGCGTAGGAACCCCCAACTGAACAAAGTGCGTGTGTGAGCGTGTGAGAGTGCGCGTGTGCGTGTGCGTGCGCGTGTGCGTAATCTTCACCTGCCGGTCGGGGCGGCGCGCGCACCCCGTGCTGTTATTAACGCGGCATACAGCTGCAAGACTTCCCTTCGCTGATTCTAGGCGGGGCAGATTTGCCATGTTGCTTTGGAGCGATTTTCCCATTGTCAGGGGCGGCGTGTGTGCTGTCGCCCGCTGGAGCTATTTTTAGAAGCGAGGGTGCGCGCTACCGGGCGGGGGTACCGGGAGCGCTGAGAGCTAGCACCGATCGAAGTAAGGCACGAAGCGCTCCGCACGGCAGACGCGTCGTCGTCGATGTCACCACACCGATTGACCCTGCTGGTAGGTGCAGCCGGGCAGATTACGAAACCGTGGTGGCAGGTTGGCATCCCGACACCTCATGCAGCGGGCGACTGAATTTTGCCGGTATAGTCCACAACAAGGTTGCAATCCTCACAGTGCCACAGGTGCCACAGCCGCCGCGGTGTGGGTGGGAATAGTGGGGAACGAAGCCGAAACGACCGAATGCTTAACACCAGTTTGCGATTGGGGCCGGGCCCGCACTATATGCAGCAGGTGCCACGGGATAATGCACAATGGCCGTCAAGGGACGGCCAAACCGCAAACCGAAGGACCCTTGGGCGGCATGGCAGCCCTACTCTGCCCGGGAGCAGCCCCGCGATCCCCTCACCTCCGTAACGGACCCTGCCCTGTAACGGACTTGGGCACCCCCCGCAACTGTGTGCGTGCGGAACACTCCCATCGCAGGGCCAGCAAGCTGTGCTGCTGGCCCTGACATACACCTGATGGAGTTCGCTGCCACCACCACTCACACCGTGCAATGTGCTAGCATCCGTTTGTGTCAATCACGCGCTTGCATTACCATATTCTGCTCTCTCACGTATGAACGCACGAATGACGAATCCCATCAAATCTGGTCCTTATGAATGCGGCGCAAGTGTGTACGTACGTCACTTATGTTCTCTCGATCGCTCGCTCGTGCCTTGCACGCCCTCGGCGTGGAGACACCCGCCGGAAGCACCCATGCATCAAGGCCCCGGCACGCACACCGCCTGGGCTTGTTCAGTGCTTGCACATGCGGCCGCTAGAACACCTGGAAGCACACCCGCTTCTCGTCCGTGCTGCTGTCGGTGACGCCGCAGCTGCCCTCGAAGGGGTTAGTCCGCAGCGCGCACTGGCCGCTCCGGGAGTAGACGTAGAACCGGCAGCGGGCGGACTGGTCGCACGCGCGCCGGCACAGCGGCTCCGTCAGGCTGAAGCGGCCGCAGGCGGGGTCGTCGTCAAAGGCGTCGCCGCGCACGTCCCAGCCGTCCACGCAGTAGTAGGTGCCTGTGCACCCGGCAGGTGCGCGCGTGTGCGTGTGTGTTGGACAACACACGGAAACCAAACCCGCCCAGCAATGCGTCGCTGTTACTGTGCGTGTGTGTGTACGGCACGCATATGACGCGGCAGCATGCGGGGCGGGCGGGCGGGCGGGCGGGCGGACGTAGCTGGGCTGTGCAGGTAGGGGGGCGCACACGCACGTACGGTGTGTATGGCCTGCGCCCACACCGCCGCCGCCGCAGCACAGGCTGCCGCGCGCGGCCCTGGGGGCCAAGCTGCTGGGTCGGCGACTCATCCGGCGCTTCCATCCAGGACAGGCCCCCCGCAGGAGGAGGCGCCCAGCCCTTTCTCTCGCCAGGAACATCAACCAGTCCCACGAAGGAAACGCCGCACACACACGCACGCACCGTCGTTGGCGCGCACCCAGCACGCGGCGTCCACGTTCGCGCGTGCCTCGTTGAAGCCGCTGGGGCCCGCCAGTGGGTTGGCCTTCAGGTAGCACTGCCGGGCCGCGCTGGGGGCGCCGTCCTCACTGATGCGCACAGCAAAGGTGCACCTGTGGTGGGTTGTGTGTGTGTAATTGATTGCCGCCGTATTGTTAGTGTAGCGCCTCTGCAGCAGGAAGCTGCGCGTGCGTGTGTGTGTGCGGTGTATGCGCACGGCGCCGCCGCCAGCTCCCACCCCCGCCCGCCACGGGTAGTCACGACTCCTGACTCAGGAGCGACTCAACGACCCGCCCCGACGCAGCGAACGCGCGTTCCCCAGCCGCAGCCAGTATGTGCATGCTACAGGCAACTGTAGGACGCCAGACACCGGAGGTGGTGTGCCTGGGAAGCTGCCGCTAGCTGACGACAGGCACATGCTAATGGACCACAATTCATGGACCGCCGGCGATGCTCAATAGTCACCACCGAGCCCGGCGATGCCCAACACGCACTGTTGCCCATCTACACGCGCGCACGCACACGCGCACACACGCACATGGCGTTCTGCCTGCACAGCTCCTGGCACTGCTCCATGCTCGCGGTGTCGTCGTACCACACAAGGTCCGAGCCGCGGATGTCGGTGCCGGGGAAGCAGTTGGTGCGCTTCAGGGCTGCGCAACACAAGGTCGGGCGGGCGTGGCGCGGGTGGTTTGGGCCATGTGGATTGGATCATGCGCTGAAGTCAGCAGGGATGCGCGCGGCTGTAGCAGCAGTAGAGACAGCAGGCAACGTTCAGCCACTGGGCACGCGGCTCACTCGCACACCGGTTGCAGGCGCGGGGGCACACCACGTCGGGCACGCTGCGGCCCATCCAGCTGTAGGCGGCCGTGCAGTAGCCCTTGTCGGTGACTGGGTCGGCCGCCCAGTCGCTGCACTCGGGCCGCTCGTCACGGCACATGCCGCCCGCTGCCGCCGGGTGCGTGCGTGTGTGCGGGACGGGTGTGCGGGGAGGAGGCGGAGGTACGTCGGTGTGGGGAGGGGCACAGCGAGCCACAAGGGCAAGCAGCAGCATGAATGTCTGTTCCCCGCACTACCCCCCGTATGCACCCCGACGCCGCACACAACCCGATACGACTTCCAGTTGGCCGGCGGTAGGATGCGCCCCACTCCGCCCGCGCCCCGCCCCGCCCGCTCCCCGCCCCGCCCGCTCCCCGCCCCGCCCCACCTGTCCGCACGTACAGGCACCACACGGGGAAGCTCTCCGGCGGGATGGCCATGTCGGCGGGCCACACGGTGTGCTTGACGACGCCGAACGAGTTGAAGCCGCGGCAGATGGGGTTGGCGTCGCAGGCGGCGGCGGCGGCCTCCAGAAAGGCGTAGCCGCCGCCGGGGGTGGGGATGTCGCCGCCGGGGTGGTCCAGCCACTGGATGGCGCTGTAGCCTTCGAACTGCGGGCATTGCGTCTTGACGTACAGACAGAAGTTGCCAAACCAGGCGCTCACCGGCTGCTGGTCGCGCGGCCAGGCCCGGCGCTTGGTGTAGCCGGCGGAGTTGAGGCCGCGGCAGTTGGGGTCGGCGTCGCAGGCGGCGGCGGCCTGCTGCAGGCTGGCGTAGGGGCCGCCGGGCAGGTCGTCGCCGGTGTGGTCGTAGGCCGGCAGCGCCAGGTAGCCGCGGAGCTGGGGGCAGCCTGCAGCGGCCGCGGCCGCGTGCGTGTGCGCACGGCAGAGCAAGCGCGCAAGATGGACGCGTCAAGGACAAACGTTGCAATCAATGCAAACGGGTGGTGATGACGTTAGTGGTGTGACCGCCGTGCATGGGCTAAAGCGAATGTGCAGCAGCAGGCCAGAGCCTGTCGGCTTACGATGGCCAATGGCTGTGCATACGTTCCAGCAGCTATACCAACACACTTCTGCGGCTGCCACCTGAGGCCGCACCCAGCCGCCACGGTAGTTGCAGTCACCTGACTGTGGCGGCGGTGAGGGTGGCGGTGCGGGCGACGGCGGTGCGGGAGGCGGCGGCGGCGGCCGTCGGACGGGCGGCGGTGATAGCGGGGGTTGATCAGGCGGCGGCGGCGGTGTGGACGGAGCTGCTGGTGGTGGCAGATGCGGTGTCGCAGGTGGCATCTGAGTGGGTGGGAGCCAGGGCGGGCTGGCCGCTATGCCTGGCACCGCTGGTGGCGACGGCGGCAGCGAGGGCAGGAGGGGGGCCGCAACGCCACCGCCATCTGGGTCGCCGACGATTGGGTCGGAACCATCGGAGCCCACCGGTGGGGGGTAGGATGGCAGGTAGGAGGGAGGTGGGGGGTAGGAGGCGGGCGGAGAGTAGGAGGGAGTTGGGGGCGGGTAGGAGGGGGGCGGCGGGTACGGCGGAGATGGCGGGTAGGGTGGCAGGGGTGGGTAGGACGGCGGCTGAGGAGGGTAGTCAGGGGGCGTGGGCGGCAATGGCGGCGATGGCAGGGCGGGGTAGGACGGCGCGGGGTACGGCGGCTGGGGTTGCGGGCTGGGCGGCGGGCTGGGGCTTGGAGGGGGCGCTGCGGGTGCCAGAGGCGCAGGGGATGGCGGCGGGCTGGGCGGCGCGGGGCTCGGGGGCTCGGGGCTGGGAGGCGCGGGGCTGGGAGGTCTGGGGCTGGGCGGCTCGGGGCTCGGGGGCTCGGGGCTGGGAGGTTCGGGGCTGGGCGGCGGCGGCGGCGAAACCCACACAAAGGCGATACCGTGGATGGCGTCAGCCGCCGGCCCCGGCAGCGACCGGACCGCCGCCAGCGCAGCCCCCGGCGGCGCCATCGCCCAGGCCAGGCTGCTGCCGCCGCTGCACGCGCCTGCGGCTCCGCCGCCGTCGCCGCTGCGGCTGGGCCCCGAGGGCAGGCTGATGTTGCCGCGGCGGGTGACCACCACCAGGCCCGTCACCGCCTGCAGCGGCGGCGACGCCGCGGCCGCCTGCTGAGCACCTGCTGCCGCGTCTGCCGCTGCCGCCGACGCGGAGGTGTTGGTGGTGGTGCCGGCGGCGGGGCCGCAGCACACGCCGAAGCCGGTGATCTGGCGGTTGGCGGTGGCGGCGCGCGCGGTGGGCGGCACGCCGGCGCGGAAGGCGGCGTCTCCGTGCACCCCGAACCAGTCACCGCCGTCGTCCGTGTACTGCACCTCCAGCCGCCTGATGCGGCCGCCGTCGCCCCACACCGACAGGGCCGGGATGGACCACAGCCCCAGCAGCAGCTGCCCGCCGCCCGCCGCCGGGTTCAGCCAGTCACCCACCTGCGGCCCCGCCGCCGCCGCCGCGCCACTCAGCAGGCCGGCGTCCGCCGCCGCCGCCTGCAGCAGCGGCCAGTCGTCGTCGAGGCCGCCGCCGCCTGCGCCCGCCTCCGCCAGGTCGCTACAGAGCAGCGGGCTCTGGACTGCACGGCGGGGCCATCCGCGGAACAGACAAATGCTTATCAGCACACGCGCGCGTCAGGGAAAAGAGCTTGCAAAGACTCTGAGTTGGGGCCCAACTAGGGCGGGGTTGCACCACAGGGGGGGGGGGGCGCGGCCCGGGCCGCCCGTCAACCTATTCCATCACTTACAGGCGTTCGGGGGCAGGTCCATGAACGCGGGTGAGGGCGGGGCGGGTGGAGATGGAGATGGCGGCGTGGGCGGCGGCTGGGGAGGAGACGGCAGCGGGGGCGGCGAGGGGGCGGGGCTGGGTGGAGGTCTGGGCACAGGCGGCGGCGGCCGGGGCGGGCGCGGAGAGGGAGGCGGCGGCGCCGGCGGGAAAGGTGGTGGGCTCGGGGAGGGCGGCGCGGGGCTGGGCGGCTTCGGTGGCGAGGGCGGCTGGGGCGAGGGCGGCTCGGGCGGCGGCGAGCGGTTGCACTCGGTCTGCCAGTCCACCTCGTAACGGCACACGGACACGGCCGCAGCGAACGGCGGCGGGTCTGCATGCGTTGCGGGCAGTGGGGTAGGTCAGGCTTTGGCTGGTATTAACCCCCCCCCTCGGCACTCTGCTCGCCCCGTGTGCGCTGCCGCTGCCTCACCGGTGTCGCTGCAGGCGCCACATGTGCGCCGGCACAGCGCATCCCGCACGCTGCGGCCCTGCCACAGCACGCTGCCGCTGCTGCAGGCGGTGCCGCTGGCCGCCGCCGCCAGCGCATCGCAGCCCAACACCTCGTCTCGGCAGGGACCTGCGGCAGCAGCCGAGGCGGCGGCACGTGAACGACTGCATTTTCATTGTTTGTCTTTTGCGCCATTTTTTTTGACCCACCCACACGTGGTGTGTTCCTTGTGCCCCCTAGCACTAACACACACGCGACCCCGCACGCACCCGCCACCAGCCGCAGCACCAGCCGGTACGCGGGCAGGTCCAGCCACACGCCGGGCGCGACGGCCGGCTGTGCCGCGCCGCCGCCGCCGCCCACGGCCTGCAGCGGCGCCGCCGCCAGTAGGGCGGTGGCGGGGTCCTCCCAGCTGTCCAGGTCGGCGTCCTCGGCGCGGGAGGTGTCGTGCAGCGCCAACTGCAGCATGTGCGCGTGTGCGTGTGTACGGTGCGTGTGTACGGTGCGTGTGTACGGTGCGTGTGTACGGTGCGTGTGTACGGTGCGTGTGTACGGTGCGTGTGTACGGTGCGTGTGTACGGTGCGTGTGTACGGTGCGTGTGTACGGTGCGTGTGTACGGTGCGTGTGTACGGTGCGTGTGTACGGTGCGTGTGTACGTATGAGGACGGCACCATGTACAGTACGGCACATGAGGGCAGCAAAGCGCGGGCGGCACAGCGGGGCGAGACAGGCAGATGCGCGTGAGGGCCACCACATCCCTGCATTTTGCTTGGTTGCGCAACATGTGATCTTTCTTTTCCAGGCACATACACACACACACGCCACGCGCGCGCACTGTGTCGATCGCGCGCTCACCGTCCATGTCACGTTGGCGCCACTGCTGCCACTCGCAGCCGCCACGGCGCGGTTGCTCAGGTACAGCACCCTGCTACTGCCGGCGGCGCCCGGCTGCAGCCAGGTGGAGGGGTCCAGCCGCACCACCGCCGCGCTGTAGCGGCTGCTACTGCTTGTGCTACCGCTGCTACTGCCGCTGCGGCCGCCAGCCGCCGCCACCGCTACTGCGGGCGGGACGGCTGCCAGCCCGGCCATGGGCAGCACCTGCACACACGCACGCACAGGCACACGAGGATGCACAACACCGGCGGTGTGTACCGTATATGTGAAGTGTGAGCAGAAGCAGTATGTGTAGCGCTTATCGTGCACGTGCGCAGAGCACCCCAGCAGGTCCCGGCCCGTCCAATCAGCCTGATGCAGGCCCGTCAGCCTGCCCCACCAGTCGCCGCTCCCCACCCATCCACACACAACACTCACCGTCACGGTCACGGGCGTGCCGGGCAGCAGCTGGTCTAACCCCAGGCGCAGCACACGAGCGTCCGCAGCCGCCGGCAGCCCCGGACCCGCTGCTGCCGCTGCTACTGCCGCTGCGCCCGGCTGCAGCCAGCCCAGCCTGGCCATCTCGGGCGCGGAGGGGCAGGTGCGCAGCCCGCCTGCCGCCGAGCCCAGGGGCGTAGTGGTGTCGCCGCCCGGCACCAGCAGCAGGTCCAGGAGACTGACCGTGGGCGGCGACTGCTGCGGCTGCACCGCTGAGGCGGCGGGCCACATGCCCCACGCCAGGAGCAGCGTCTGTCGGCGGAGGTGGGGTGGGCGGAGAGTAAGCCACATAATTGCACGTCACAGTTGCTAATAACCCATAACGACGAGGCGCCATCAAGCACACAACCAGCACCAACAGAAGCCACACCGCTCACCTTGAGCAGGGCCCGGTCGTTCCCGAAGCCCTGCTCCCCCGCCAGCAGCCAGGCCGAGCTGCCGCCCACGTGCGCGCGCCCCACCCAGCCCGCGCAGCCGCCGCCCGCCGCCGCCGCCGCGCCGGGCAGCGGCCGCGGCATCACGTACAGCCACATGTCGGCGGCGGCGGGGAAGCGCTCGAACTCGGCCTGGTGGAGGCACGTGGTATGAGGGGGTGCGGCAGGGGGTGCAGCAGGGGGCACAGCAGGGGGCATACGGGCTGGGGGTACAGCAGGAGGTACAGCGGGCTGGAGGCAGGAAGGGCAAGGCGGCCGAACACACCCCACGGCGCCCAACCGGCACACACATGACTAAGACCAGTACGCGCTACCTCCCACGCGCCCACCACCCGCCGGCACCCGCCATCACGCCCTACGTCATGCCCGCCCCAAGCAAGCCTGCCCGCCGCAACCTCACCGCCGCGGTCGCCTCCGCCGCCTCCGCGATGCGCATCAAGTCGCAGCTCGCGAACGCCTCCGCCAGCCCCGGCGCGGCGTCGCAGTCCAGCTCCACCACGTCGCTGTAGGTGCTCAGCGCCAGGCCCAGCGCGCCGCCGCTGCAGCCCGACAGCGCCGCCGCCAGGCTGGGGCCGCTGCCGGTACCGGCGGAGGTGCTGGAGGGGCTGAGCAGCAGCCGGCGCACCAGCTCTTGCTGTGGGGTGGGGGGCGGAGTTGGGGGCTGGCGGTCAGCAAGGCAGGCACAGAGGTAGGATGACACACGCCCGTCAGGGCAGGGCTGGTTTCGCTAGGTCTTGCTCGGTCGATTGCTTTGGGGTCTGGAAAAGACTTCCTCACCCCATAACGGCACTGCAACTCACAAAACTACACATGGACGGACACCCAGCATGCCGGTACACGTAAACGCACTCGCACACGACAACGGGGTGCCATGCCCAGCACCACACGCTTTTTACCTAAAAACCTAAAACCCCAAACCACAAAAACACACATGGTCCGCGACACCCACCCGCCGCATGGGCAGCTCGAAGTTGTCAACGCCGCAGCTGGGGCCGGGCAGTGCGGCCAGCGCCACCAGGCTGAAGTTGCGGCCGCCGACACCGCCACCCCCTGCTGCCCCCGCCACCGCCGCAGTGCCGAGCAGCATGCTGCGGCTGCCGCGCTGCAGCACACGGAAGCCGCCCGGCACCACGTCGCACCGCCGCCGCGTCTCGTCCAGCGCGCAGCGCAGCTCCAGCCGACTGCCCAGCAGCCCCCGGACCAGCGCCGCCGCCGTCGCGGCCGCCGCCGTCGCCGACCCGGACGCCGACGCGGTGGCGTTGGTGCCGTTCGACAGCTGCAGCAGCAGCGCGGCGACGGCGGCGCGCTGCAGGGAGGCGGTGGACACGCGCAGGTAGCGCGGGGTGGCGGCGGCGCGCGGCGTCAGCAGTCGGTCCAGCTCCAGTACCTGGTAGCTGAAGTCGCGGCCGGGGACGAGGTCGGGGCTGTCGGCGGTGTACACGCCCGGCGACATGGCCAGCGTGCCGATGTAGGTGCGCTGCTCGGGCGGCGAGGGCGGCGGCGGCGGCGAGGGCGGCGGCGAGGGCGGGGGCGAGGGCGGCGGAGAGGGCGGGCGCGGCGGCGGCGGGCTCTCGCGCGCGCACTCCACGGCGGCGCTGACCAGGTAGCGGCACAGCACGATGTTGACGACCGGCGGCAGGAAGGCGCCGTCACCGCCGTCAGTGGTGCCGCCGCCGTCAGTGGTGCTGCTGCTGGCGCCGCCGGCGCTGCCGTCGGTGGTGGTTGTGTCCGGCGGTGGGGGGAAGTCTGCGAATGGCAGATGCAAGTTACCGGCACGAAGGGACGTGACGTGTGCGTACGACCAGCACCTCATTACGCCTGCTGCGCCTGCTGCGCCTGCCACCCAGCACCGCGCCTCACACAGACACGCTGGCAGCGACCCCACCCGCACGAGCAGCGGCGCAGCCAGCTCAGCCCATCTGCACCCCCTGGCGCAGCATTCGCCCGCCCGGCCCTTTGGTCCACCCGCCCGCCCCACCCGCCCACCCTACCCCCACCTGCTCGCACCGCCACGCGGATGCGGGTGAGGTCCGCGTAGCCGCCGGCGGCCGGCGCCAGCAGCGCGCCCAGCACCAGCTGCGTGGGGCCGTGCTGGCTGCTGCTGCCGCCCGGAGCGCCGCCGCCCAGCGGGCCGCCGCTGGCGTTGGTGGTGGTGTAGCGGACGTCATTGGACAGCTCGATCTGGTGCAGCAGCACCTGCGGGGTGGGGCGGCGGTGGTGGTGGTCAGTTGAGAGTTAAACGAAAGCCACTGGGAACTTGGGCTGATAAGTGGGGGTTGCAAGGGTTCGTCTGTATGTGTGACACAAGCACACCACACCGCACACCACGCCACAACCGCCGCCGCCGCCGCACCTTGCCGTCGTACCGGCCGTTGTCCGCTACAGCTAGGTCCGAGTCGCCGCCCGCCGCCTGCCGGTAGCTGAGGTACAGGTTGTGCGTGTGGCGGCCGCCCAGCCAGTCGGGCCGGATGCGCAGCAGGCAGCTGCGCGAGCGGTGCTGGGCGGGGAGCTGGGGTGGGGCGGGCGGGGGGCGGGCGGGCAGGGGGTTGCACGGTTAAGGATTTGGAGTATGAAGAAACGCCGGGAGCAGCGGGAAGGGAGTTGCAAAGATGGTATGACACGTGTAGCAGATTACACAGGGGATGCAATCAGAGAGGAGGGAGGGGGCAAGGGCTGAGAAGGGGCCCGTATCCCACCGCACCTCACCGCACACCGCACACCGCACACCGCACACCGCACCTGGAAGCGGTACCGCGTGCCAAGCTGCATGGTGGCGTTGCTCAGGTCGCCGCCCGGCAGCAGCTCCGCCCAGCCCAGGTAGTGCATCTGGACATGGCGCGATCGCCGGCACAAGGGTGTGTGGGACAACACACGGAAACCGAACCCAAGGGTGTGTGTCGGCGCGGTGTGCATGAATGCCAGAATGTGAGGTTGCGGTGCTGACAGGCCGTGGGGCCGTGGGCAGGTGGCCGCACACGCCATCCAGCGAGCCGTGCGGAGGCGTTTGAGGGCTCACGGGCAGTCTACCACCGCCGCTGGGTGCTGGGTAACCATCAGCATACCGGCGGCACCCAGCACCATGCGCGCAAGCTTACTTGTCCCCCGCGCAGCCCAGCCCAGCCCTGCCCAGCGCAGCCCAGGCCTGCAATACGGTTCCCAGCGCCACACGCCCGCCAACCCGTCCCGCACCTGCGGCGCGTTGGGGCACACGCGGCCCGCCAGCGCGGTGCAGGCCTGGCCGCAGTCCATGCCCATGCAGCTGGAGCCGTCTGCGGGTGTGTGTTTGTGTGTGTGTGTGTGGGGGGGGGGGTAGCGAGGTGCGGCCGTGCTGACGCGGGCGTGGCGGGATTGGGGTGCGTTGTGTATGTGTGTGTGTTAGCGAGCACCGGAAACAAATGTGTATGTGGAAGCCTGCCGTGCATAGGTGACTACCATTGATTGCAGCTGGCTGGACTGCGCGACTGGGCAAGGAGGAGTCCCGCGTTCCTAATCCCCGCCTGCGTGGCCCTGCGCCCCTACCTCGCTCGTCGCTGGCGCCCACCCGCCCCGGCTCCAGCGGCACCTGCACCAGACCCGCGTGCTGCACGCCGTACAAGTGCAGCCACTCCTGCGGCGTGTGTGTGTGTGTGTGTGTGTGTGTGTGTGTGTGTGTGTGTGTGTGTGTGTGTGTGTGTGTGTGTGGGTTCTTGGTGGTAGTGGTGGAAGTGTGCGTGTGTGGAGGTGCAAAGCCGGGACATGCGGAGTGTGAGGCGGCTGCTTGCGGGAGCTGAGGATGACAACGTCATCGGCCTCGGTCTGCGTGAGCGGCCAGCGGCCAGCGGGACGCACCGGTGCGCACACGCCGCCAGGGACCCCCGTGATTCCCCTGACGCACGACCTCCTCACCACCACGTCCACTGACGATCGCGACAGGGAAGGGGGCCCCGTTGTCCCCCTTCCTCCTCACCCTGCTTCCTCCCACGCATGCACCGCCGCACCCCACGGCCACACCCCACGTGCTCACATGCAGCGCCAGCCAGGGCGGCGGCCTGCGCAGGAACACCTGCCGCCGCGCCTGCAGGCTCATGCCGTTCCTGCACACGCGTGCACACGCGTGCAAACACGTGCACACACGTGCACACACATGCACACACGTGCACACACACGCCAACAGGTAGTTAACTGTCACATGCAGTGCGTAGGCAGCCGCACCTGCACCCCGCCCCCCGCGGGGAACACCACCGCCCCCTTCCCCGGCCCGCCTAGCGCCCTGCCGAGCCGCACACCCACCACTCGCAGCCCAGGCCCCCGCTGGCGTTCAGCGGCAGCAGGTAGGCGCGCACCGGCCCGCCGCCACCACCACCGCCGCCGCCGCCGCCGGGGGAGTACAGCGCGGGGTCGGTGGCGGCGCGCGCGGCGTCGGCCAGGTAGGCCGGGTCGGTGCAGAGGCGCGCCTGGCAGGCCAGCCGCGTGAGCGTGATGCGCAGCGAGTCCAGGTCGATGCCGTACGCGCCTGCGTGTGTGGGCGTGTGTGTGGGCGTGTGTGCGGGTGTGGATGGAACAGGGGGCAAGGGATGCATGCCCAAGAGTGACAGTTGAGGGTGGATGTGGGGCAGCCGCCGGTGGGTGCAGGAGGAACTGCTGGACTGCAGTTGCACCACAGCGGCCACACCGGCCTGCAGTCGCGGCTGCTGCACGACCATCAGGCTAGACAGGCCGGTCTAGCCCCCCGCCCCCACGGCTAGTCAGGTATGGTCTAGCTTGGGCTAGTGTTCACAGCCTCTCCCCCGCGGCGGCCCTTTCCTCCCCTCCCCTCCCCTCCCCTCCCCTCCCCTCCCCTCCCCTCCCCTCCCCTCCCCTCCCCTCCCCTCCCCTCCCCTCCCCTCCCCTCCCCTCCCCTCCCCTCCCCTCCCCTCCCCTCCCCTCCCCTCCCCTCCCCTCCCCTCCCCTCCCCTCCCCTCCCCTCCCCTCCCCTCCCCTCCCCTCCCCTCCCCTCCCCTCCCCTCCCCTCCCCTCCCCTCCCCTCCCCTCCCCTCCCCTCCCCTCCCCTCCCCTCCCCGCCGCCCCCGCACCGTGGCTGCAGTCCCGGAAGAAGGAGTCGTAGGTGCCGTACAGCTCCCGCACGTCCTGTTGGGCGGGCGGGGGGAGGCACAGGCAGGGGGAACGTCCATCAGGTCGGGGCGGCAGAATGCGGCACGGGAAAGCGAGTGATGCGGCAGACGGTGTGCGGGTGACTATGCGATGGTGGATGCTGCACACGCGCACACGCACACACATCGGCACGCACGCACGCACTCACGCACGCACGCACGCACAAACACAGCCACGCCAATACGCACATCGTCCGTAAAAACAAAGCTGTCAGTGCCCCCGCCGCCGCCAGCTCCAGCCCCAGCTCCGCCGCCGCCGCCGCAGTCCAGCTGCGTCAGCACCACCAACGACTTCTCGGAGCCGGCCTGGGCGGATGGCGGCCGGCCGTGTGTGTTAGATAACACGAGAGAGGAAACACGCAGACTGTGCATGCAATGCGGTGTGCGGGCAGGGAGGGGGAGGAGGCAGCCGTAGTTAGGCTGGAGCGAGGCCGGCCCGTTGGTCATATGCGGCCAGGGCTGAGGACACGTGGGCTGCTCGCGTGCAGCGAAGCAGCGAGCTGCGCACAGGGCAGCAGTGACAACGGGAAGGTAGCTGGCGCGGCCGGGGCAGCCGTGCATGGCGGTCCCCGCGCCCTCCCCCCCCCCCCCCCCCGGCCCCCAGGCGAGATTTCCCATCCCCCGCTGGCCGCTGCCCCCCAAACCGACGACAAGGCCGCCACCAACGTGCCCCTCGCGACCTCGCCCCCCACGCACCACGGTCGCCACCACCGCGTCTCCGGCCCCCGGCCCGCCGCTCATCTGCGCCTCCCGCTGCACGCCCAGCACCTCCATGCAGCGGCCGCCGCGCAGGCTGCTGCTGGTGCTGCTGGTGCTGCTGGTGCTGCTGCTGCTGCTACTGCCGGTGCCGCCATCGATGCTACTGCCTCCGGTCACCGGCTCGGGTGCCAGCTGGCAGGTGGCGGTGACCACGGCGCCCGCGAAGGCGTTGGCGGCCCGCAACAGCTGCGCCAGCTGGGGGTCGGAGTCGGACCCCAGCACGTACACACGGCCCGTGTCCGCCGCCTGGCCGCCCGAGCTCAGCTCATTCTGCGGCGCGGCCACAGCAGCGGGCGGCAGGTCCCGCAGAGGTTGGCATATGCCTTTGGGGCGAGCAGCAATACGGCAAGCGGAACCCCACGCACCACCCACCACCATCTGTCTCACCGGCCTGGCACTGGCACTGGTATGCCTTATTAACCCCACGTCGCACGCACGCACGCACGCACGCACGCACGCACGCACGCACGCACGCACGCACGCCGCCCGCACTTTCTCCCGCACCGCCACGCACCAGCACGTACTCCGCCCCCTGGTTGCCGCTAGTGATGTAGTCCAGGCGCCCGTACAGCGAGCGCCGCGAGGTGCCGGGCGGCCAGGGCGGGAAGGGCGGCGGCGGCTGGCTAGGCGCGCCGGGAGGAGCGACTGCAGCGTCCGGCGGCAGCTGCGCGGCCAGGCCAGGAGGCGCCGGAGCGCTTGGCTGCTGCGCCCACACGCCTGAGCGCGGGCCAAGGGGTGCAAGTCCACACTTAAGGGCTTCTTCAACGGCAATTGGTACCAACAGGGGGGAGATTGGTGTTTTGGTCAATTCAATCGGCTAACACTTGCATCCATACTACAAGCATTGAGCGGCGGAACTTGGGCGAGCAGGGGGCGAGCTTGCCTGCCGCTCTCAGGCACGCGGCGAGGACGAACACAATCGTGCGGATCGCAATGATGTTGCCATGCTTGGCTCCGTACTTCATATTACTGGTTTAAAATGTCAAGCGGCAATGTCCTTGCCGTGGCAGGCCGGTCTGGCCTAGTTGTTTTGACATTCTGCGAGCCCGCGAGTCCGCGCGGCTATTCACTCGTTGATTCATGTCTACTGCATATCATAGCTCAGAAGAATTGCCGAGGTTGTCTGTTTAACGCGCGGGCCGTTTTGGCGCGGTGAAACAGTCTGTAGGGCTCTATGTTGCAGTTACTGAAATCACAGCGTATATCAGCAATACAAATGTGCGCATGAAATTCAGGGAGTTGGTTTGGTGTGGCATGCGAGTCGTATACCGAAGCGTCCAAACGCGCGCCAGTACGCCTCCCAATGAAAGCCGCACTCGTGTGGCAGAAGCAGTGCTTTGATTTGCATTCTTCTAAATGTATTAAATTTAGTACGCAAGGTGTGCACGAGCGTGTGACGGTTAGCACGAATTACGGCTACAGCCGAAGTAACCGGCTCCGGTTCCCCCGCAGGTTCCGCGCTGTCCCCCGGTGCCCCTGCCCATTCCGTTTCTGCGTGCACGTCTCGGAACCTCAGAGTATTAGGGTTGGCCCATTCATTGTTTCAACTGGCGCCGCATAACCGGCGCATTCAATACAACAGGATCGCCTTGGCCGTAGCAGCCTGCTAACGCCACGTGCGCCGCATCACACCGTAGCACCGTCTAACCAATGCATACCCCAAGCGGCTACGGTTTGCAACACGCGCAGTGCATGCAGCGTGAGTCGTGCGCGCAATCGTCACGCTAGCTTCACGCTGCAGCCCAGTATGCAGCCCAACGCACTCACCCAACGTTGTGCGCGATGAGCCTATGAATCAAGTAGCCCGCCCGGGTGAAACCCAGATCATGCCCATGCTTGCAACCCCTAGCCATACGAGGAACTCTACCTACACGTTGCAAGGCGCCATGTCCCTGACCTGACCTGACCTAAATCAAATGAAGTTGCCTTGCATCGAAGCCTCCACTCTTGCAGTCAACTGCTGCTCCTGGCTTCTGCAGCCACGCACGTGGTAACTACCTGCTCATATCTCAACGAACGGCGGTACCGACCGCTTTCACCACCGCTTCACCAGACGGAAACGCCTGCACTCCCGCCGCGACCCGCCTCTGCCTGCTGCACCCAGTCGCTACCGCCCTGGCCACCCGAGCTGCTGGCCGGAGCACCGCCGGCCTTCTCCGCCGGCTGCTGAAGCTGCGGTGGTGGTGGCGGTGCCAGGCAGCTGCGGCGCGGCTGCGGTGCAGACAGCGGTCCGCTGAGGCCGCAGCTGCTCAGGCTGCGGCGACTTGCGTCCGCGGCAACGACCGAGGCGGAAGAGGTGCAAGTGGGGTCGGTCAGGAGCATCCGGCCGCTTGGGCACGCACCGTCGCCGCTGTCACCCACCATGCCGCCTGTGCTGGCAACCACTCGCCCACGAGCGCAGCTGGCGCCCGCACGCAGGGATGCGTCCCCCGCCTCCCGCTGCTCAGTACTGCAGGCAGGGCCGGCGCCGCCAGGGGCACTGCTACCCATCTCCGGTCCAACGCTGCTGCTGATCCCAGCCTCACACTCGCTGGCGCCCGACGGCGCCACTCCAGTAGCGCTGCCGCTGACTGAGCGGCGCTGCTGCGCCGGAGCGGGAGCTGGCTCTGCTGCAGCGCCCACGCCAACCGGCGCGCCAGCGACCAAATGGGAGTAGTGCCCGTATGCGGGCTCAGCGGCGTGCTGCTGGGCGGCCGTGCCGGCACGAGGAGGAAGGCCGCCGTGCGACCAGCCGCTGGCACTGGCGCTGACACTGCTGCTGGCGCCGCTGTAGCTAGCGGCGCCGGCAGATGCAGCTGCGCCGCCCATGCTCAGCCCAAGCCCTAGTCCGAGGGCAGGCCGTGGCGGCAGAGGCAGCGGGCAGCCGGCGGAGGAGCGCCTCCGTGGCACCGCCGCCGCCGATGCACTCGCCCGCCGCAGGGATACTGGGGTCAGGAGTGGGCCGCTGCAGCTGCTGCTGACGCTGCTGCACCGCCCGCCAGCCACTGCCAGCAGCGCGGCGCTGACACCGGCACCGGCCGGGCAGGAGCGCCTCACAGACTCCAGTGAGCGCCGCTGGCGGCGGGGGTGCGCATGCGGGGGAAGCCCCCGGTGCGGGTGTGGGTGTGGGTGGGCGGCGGTGATGGAGGACGTGAGGGGCAGCACTGCCACCGCGGTGAGGCCAGTCGCCAGCGCGGCCACAGACCCAGCGTCCTCGCACTCCTGCCCTTGCCCTTGCAGCTGCTGCTGCTGGTGCTGCTGGTGCTGCTGGACTTGAGCAGGGAGCGATGTGAGGTGGCCGCTGCCGCTGTCGCTGCCGCTTCTGGAGGCGGGGCCTGCCGCCGCCGCCGCCCGCTGGCTGGCCGCCAGCTGCTGCAGGCTGGAGGCCGTCCACACGGTGTACACGCGCGTGTAAGCGTCCTGCGGGGAGGCGCGAGCAATCACGGCGGCGGCAGCACGGGGGGGGGGGGGGGTTCAGGCATGTGAAAAGTGCGGCGGTGCTGCGGGGCGGTGCCGCCAGGTGCTGCCAGGCTCGAGGGCATAAACCCACCAGCAGTTCAATCGGGGGCTGCGTCGAGCCGCGTTGACTGTCTTCGTCTTCCGGCTCCCCGCAGTGCAGCATCACGATGTCATCATCAGCTTCGTCCTCCTCCTCGCCGTCATAGCGGGCATGCCGCTCATCGCCGACGCAGACACCGTCCGCTGCGGCGCCGGGCTGTCGTGGTTGGGTCAGGGGGAAACGCTGTTATCAGCTGCCGTTCCATGCGCACGCGCGTGCTCAGCACATAAATCGGTCATGTCTTGTTCTGGTTTGCTGCAAGCTACGCGCCAGCGCGGCAGACTTTGTACGCGGGCTGAACGCGTTCTCCCGCGCAGTGTTGCCCTCACCTGCGTAGCGACGCGCGCCTCGAAGGCATCATTATTGCGGACGTGAAATGAATGATGACCAGATGTTCCAGCTGGCGCAAGAGGCCGCGAGGGCGGTGGCCTGTGGCGGTCAGAGTGGTCATTCTTCAACCCATTACAAGCAGGAGGCGTGCGTTCGCTCACGGGCGTGGGGCTTACCCTGGGTCTACTCCACTGTACAAGATGCCTGCAACTGCAAGACCCGTGCTGACTAGTGCCCCAAGCGCGGCCTCAAACAAAACAGCTTGTAGCATTTTCGTCGCCTCGACCCTGCCAGCGAGAGCGTCTGCCACCGGCAGGCGTTAGGTAACCCTATTAATTGAGTTTTGAATTTCGGGCTTCAGTGCCGCTCGTCAGGCCTGTGCCCGTCTCACATTCCGTTTTCTGTCCTTCAGCACAGCAATTTTACGCTGCGCGACACGCCAACGTGCAATAAATTAAAAGCAAATATGTCTGCATGTTTGCGCCATAAAACAGCTGAGGCGGGCGGCCGTGAAATGCGTCCCACTCGCCTTTTTGGATCCATTTCCAGACGGGCCGATCCCCGCTACCCCAGGCTGGTCACACCGCCCACCAGCAAACAGCCGGCCGCTGCCAACGCCAAAGCAAACAGCAACACCAAGCCCCACAGCAACGCCACCGCAGCAACGGCGTTCACCAACAGCTGCCGCCCGGGCGGCAGCAGCCACTGCGCACGGCGCCACAACAAAGCCACCAGCCAGCGCCGCGCACGCCAGGCCGTGGCCGCCAGTGCCCCCGCAGCGCCCCCGCCACAGCAGGTGCCGACAACGCAGGCACCGGCAGGTGCAGGCGAGCTGCCCAACCTAGCGTCACCGCCGTCGCAAGCCGCCGGGTGCGCCGCCAACCCGGCTGGCGCTAGCACGCCTTCCTTGCCGACGGCGAGCAGCGGCAGCAGCTGCGGCGGCAGCAGGGCCAACAGCAAACCCCGCAGCAGCAGCCCCAGCGCCCCGCCCAGACGGAGCGCCAGCCGCAGCACAGCCGCCGACAGAGCCAGCTGTGGCGCCGCGGCCGCTGACGCCAACGGTTCGCCCCACGCCACCCACGCCGCCGCCGACGCCAGCGCCGCCACGACCGCCGCGCTGGCGACCAGCCGCCGCACCGGGCGGCCGGCAGCCGCCGCGTCTGCGGCTGCAGCCGCGGCCGCTGCTCCCGCCTGCACAGCTGCCTCACGAGGCCGCGTCATGCCGCAGACCAGGCGCAGCCACGTGCCCTGGGTGCCCCACTGCAGCAGCCGCCAGCCGCCCGCCAGCACCAGTCACGTGACCGCCGCCAGCCCCGGCCCCAGGCCCCAGCCGGGCGCGGCCGCCGCCGGCCGCCGGTGTGGCGGCTGCGGCGCGGCGCCGGTGGCTGCGGCCTCCGCCTCCGCCGCCTGGCGCAGGAAGGGGTTTACCTCCGCCACCAGCTCCGCCGGCAGCTGCGGCCGCGCAGGTGGGGGATTGTGGGGGGGGGGGGAGGCGTGCGTCAAGACTTCAGAGTCAAGGCGCGTGCCACCGGCGAGGAGCAGGCTCCCCATGCATAGGAGGGGTGGGGCTCGCGCCGACTGGGCGCGTGGACCGGACACGCGGACCCGCACCCACGCCCACCCCATCCAGCCGCCGCACCGCCGCCACCCCCGCACCCACCATGTCGCCATCGAACACGTATCTCCGGCACCCCGAGCCGCCGGGCCCCGGCAGCGCCGCCAGCAGCGCCGCCAGCTCCGCCGCCGGCACCTGCGCGCAGCGGGACAGCTCCAGCTGCCGCAGCCCGCCGCCGCCGCCACCCAGGCCGCCGCCGCCGCCGCCGGCGGCGGCCGGCGCGGGCGCCGCCGCCGCCGGTGCCAGCGCCGCCGCGCCGCCGGCGGCGCGCAGCAGCTGCTCCACTCCCGCCAGTGTGATGTTGGGCAGGTCGGCGGCGTACAGGGTGGCCAGGCGGCCGGAGGCCACACAGGGGCTGGCGGCCAGGGCGCGCAGGGAGGCGTCGGTGAGGCGCGGGATGCCGCCGATGCCTTTTGAGGGGTGGGAGTGGGGGTGGGGTGGGGGGTGGGTGGTGAGAGTGGTGGGTGGTGATGGGCTGGTGGGTGAGGGTGGTGGGTGGTGAGGGTGGGGGGCGGCCATGGAGGGGAAGGGGCGGCGGGGCACCGCGGCAGGAGCGATGGTGGGGGTTGGTGCGGGCGCTGGGCGGATGGCAGGCGGGCGCCAGGCGTGTGTTGTGTGTTGCTTCCGCCTGCTGCGTTGCCCCGGTGGCGGCTGTGGCGGGCCCCGCGGCAGCCCCCTGCCCCGCCCCACCCGCCTACCCCCCCTGTCCCTGGTTTGGTTGGATTTAGCTTGGGATGGTATTCACAACCCCCTGCCCCCGGCTTGGGCACCCCGCCCCCGCCCCCCCCCAGCCCCCACCCACCCAGCATGGTGAGGTGGTGCAGGCGGCCCACCACCGCGGCGATGTCGCCGTCCTCCAGGCCTGAGGGGGGCGGGCGGGGGTGTGAGTATGAGTGGCGGGCGGTGTGGTGGTGGTGGTGTGTGAGTGCGTTGAGTGGGTTGCAGTGTTGAGAAGCTGTACAATATGGGCGGGTATGCGGCGGGTGGGTGGGTGGGTGGGTGGTGGGCAGGCGGGGTGGGCGGATGTGTGTTGCGAAACAGGGCTGGAGACCGCGGTGTGGCAGGGCCACTCCCCCCGAGTGACCCCGGACTGGGATTGAGGGGGCTAGGGTGGAGAGGCGGGCTGCCTGCCAGACATGTAGACCCCACGCCCTGGCCCTGCCCGACCCCACAATGGTTGGCAATGGTTGATTGGGGAATTGGAAACCCTACCCACCCCACACGGCCATTTCCACGCGGCCCTCGCCTGGCCAAAACCACACACTCAAAACGCACACCCAGCCGTGCACGCACCTGCAAAACCGGAGAAGCCAAATTCCGTCAGCCGCGGGAGTGCCGCCGCCACGGCGCGCACTCCTGCGTGCAGCAGGGCCACATGCCGGTGGGGGGGTGCAAGGTTCGTACAGCGAAGTGCAGCAGGCGGGGTGCGGGCGGGCGGGCGGGCGTGATGGCGGGCGCACAGTGCACACTGCACACTCAACCAACCCCACAAAGCCCCCCCCCCACACACACACACATGATTTGGGAATTGGAGAAAACTACCCCCCCCCCCCCACACACACACACATTCCAGCCCCCGCAGCACCATCACACACTACCCCCCCACACACACACACACACACACGCCCCGCCCCCGGCCCCACCCGCCGCCGTCATGCCCTCGGCGTAGCACACGTCCAGGGCCGTCAGGCTGCCGCCGCAGCTGGCCGCCAGCGCGCCCAGCAGGTCGTCGCTGAGGCGGCCGCAGCAGCCCACGTTTAGCGCCTGCAGCCGCCCGCCGCAGCGGCCCAGCAGCGGCAGCAGGTCGGCATCCGTCAGCGGGCTGCTCGGCGGGCGGGTGGGGAGAGAGGAGGTGGGGAGGGCGGGGAGGTGGGGAGAGCGGTGGGGAGAGAGGTGGAGAGGGGAGGAGGCCGGGCGGCGGGTGCGCTGCATGCCAAACAACCAGCGCCCTCTCCAGCGCGCAGACGTGCATGCTCCCCCGAGCCTTATGCCGTGACACGCTCCCCAACAGCAGCAGCAGCAGCAGCAGCAGCAGCAGCAGCAGCAGCAGCAGCAGCAGCAGCAGCAGCAGCAGCAGCAGCAGCAGCAGCAGCAGCAGCAGCAGCAGCAGCAAGGACAATACCGCCACCACCACCGCCATTACCGCCGCCACCACCGCCACCACCGCCAGCCGCCGCCCCAGCACTCACACGACGGCGCGCAGGTTGAGGTGTCGCAGGCGGGTGGAGGGCAGGCGGCGCAGCGCCTCGCCCACGCCGGGGCCGCCCTGCCAGTTGCTGAGGCACAGCGCCTCCAGCACCGAGCAGGCGGCGAGGGCGGCCGGCAGCGCCAGGTCGCCGTGGGGAGACCAGCAGCCTGTCGGGGGTGGGGTGGGGGCGGGGGTGTGACACGCATGTGCCGATGGGGGAGGAGGCGGAGGCGGAGGCGGAGGCGGAGGCGGAGGCGGAGGCGGAGGCGGAGGCGGAGGCGGAGGCGGAGGCGGAGGCGGAGGCGGAGGCGGAGGTGGAGGCGGCGATATGCCCCCCCCCCCCCCGCCTCCCCATCCGCTCACCCGCCAGGTCCAGCAGCCGCAGGCAGGCGCCCGCGCGCCGCACCACCCCCAGCACCGGCCGCAGGTCGCCCACGTACAGCTGCGGCGGCGGCGGGGCGGGGCCGCCCGCGCCGCTGCGCAGCACACACAGGGGAGAGGGAGCGGGAAAGAGAGGGTGGGGAGGGGGTGAAGGCGCCGGAGGCGGAGCGGGGGAGGGCGGGTACTGACGAGCGGGTACTGACACGGGGGGTCTGCTGCTCAGCAGCACAGAGGTTACTGGGGAGCACCTGGCAGGTGACCTGGGTGACGAGCCCCCCGCAAGCCATGCACCAGGCTGCCGCGACGCCTGTTTGCCCCTGCATAGCCCCGCTGCGAGCCCGGCGCCCACTCACGCCTGCTCCGCCGCCGCCTCGCCCGTCCAGCCCAGCCGCAGCGACACCAGCCGGCACTCCCCCGCGCCGGCGCCGCCCGCCGCCGCCGCCGCCCCCTGCCCCAGCCCCGGCGGCGGCGGCCCCGCCAGCCGCTCCAGGCAGTGGCCCAGCTCTGCGCCCAGTGAGGCGGCGTCCTGCAGGAACAGCAGGCCCTGGCGGCGGGGGCGGGGGGGAGGAGGGAGGGGAGGTGGGAGGGGGGGCTGTAAACACCAGCCCAATCGACCAAGGGGGACGTTGAAACAGGGGAAGGGGGGCAGCTGAGGCAGGGGGGAGCGGGTGTCTGTCCCTGTTGGGGCGTGGGATCATTCGGGACAGAGCGTGTGCCTGGCCACCACCACCCCAGGTCGGCGTGTGCCGCCCAACCACCGTCCCCTCTGTGCCCGCGGCGCCTCCAACTGTGGGAAGCCCCCGTTCGTGATTGCAGCTAACCCCGCTTGGGATGGTGTTCACAACCCCCCGCGCGCCCACCTGCATGTCCAGGTGCTCCAGGGCTAGGCGCTGGCTGTCGGGCGTGTCGAACAGCTCCTGCGGGGGGAGAGGGAGGGCGGCAGGAGTAGGGGCGTTGACAGGGGAAGCCGAGGTGGTGGGGTCCAGGCGATGGTAGTGCGTTGGGTAGGGGGCGATTGGCCAAGCCCTAACGCGGACACCGGGCATCAATGAGTGACTGCCGCGGCGGCGTCCACTGGGGCAGGGCCCCGCCGCCTTGTCGTCCCCCACGTGGGTTAGGTGGTATTTGAGCGGTGGGCTGTGTTTTCACAGCTCGCCCTCCCCCTCCCCCTCCCCTACCATGGTCATCGGTAACGCCAAGACTGAAGACTGATCTGCTGCCCCAACCCCTCCCCATCACCACCCCGTCTGTATGTATCATGCACGGAACCCCCTCCCCCTCCCCCTCCCCCCCGCCTGCCCCCCCCCCCCCCCGCCTCCGCCCCGCCCCACCTGGATGATGGCCGGCTCACACAGCCGCGAGCAGCCCCTGCGCGCAGAACACAACACAGCACCCACACACACTTGCACGGCAGCAGCGGCAGCAGCAACCGGCACGTGCAGTCGGATTCAGATGGATCCCACGTCTGGCTGCCTGGCTGACTGACAGAGCCCTGCCCCAATGGCTCCCGCCCAGCGCCGACGGTGCCCCCGGCTTCCGTCCCGAGCGCCCCTAGCCCACCCGCGCCCCCTTCCCTCTTCTACTTCCTCGCCGTACCGCGTGGTTTCGTTTCGTTTCCTAGTTTGGGATTGCGCCGATACAACCGTCCCCCCTACAGCAACCCACCCCACCTCCACACCCGCCTCCCCCCCTCCCCCGCCGCCCGCCCACCTGACCACCAGCGACTTGAGCTGCGGGCAGTGGCGGCACAGCGCCCCCAGCACGTCCACACTGTACTGGCTGCGTGCGGGGGTGCGGGTTGCGGGTGGGGTTTGAGGCAGGAGGCCAGTGAGGGTGCAGCCAGCGAGTGAGGCAGGAGGCCAGTCGTGTCGCGTGTCGCACCGTGTCGCATCACAGCCCGACACAGCACCGCGTGCCACGTGCTAGAAGTGGAGCGCGTCCCCCACTGGCCCACCCGCGCAACACTACCACCGCCTCCCAGCCCCCGACTACCACACCGAACCCAATCCTACCCCCACCACACCACACCACACACACACGCAAACACACACGCACCCAGCCGCACCTGCAGCCGGTCATGTCCAGGTGCACCAGCCGCGTGCACCTGCCGTGCGGTCGCGGGCGTGTCATGTTGTGTTGCTACGTTGTGCTAAGTGTGCAGCGCAGCGCGCGACGTATAAAAGCACCTGTCGCGAACTACTGTGCTAGTGCCCCGGTACGCGGGAGCAAGCACAAACGGTGAAGCACCGCAGCGCCCTCTGAGCGGGCTCCGCTCCATTTCCTTAACAACACACTCATTGGAAGCACGCACGCTGCCGTCCCCAGTCCCGCACCCAGTCCCGCACCCCAGGCCCCAGGCCCCAGGCCCCAGGCCCCAGGCCCCAGGCCCCACCCGCCACCCACCCCACCTGGCCAGGTAGTCCAGGCCGGTGACGTGCAGCCAGGGGCAGCCGCCTAGGTGCAGCGCCGCCACGTGCGGGCCGTACTGCCGCAGCAGCCCGTTCAGCCGGTTGCCTTGCGCGGCGGCTGGTGGGTGGGCGGTGGAGGGGGTGGGTGCAGAGGGGAAGGGGAAGGGAGGGGAGCGGAGGGGGCCGGGGGAGATGAGGCGAGGGGGGGGGGCGGTGTGGGCTGCTGCTTGTGCAAGCGGGCCATGGCTGCGGTGCAGGTGCCACCAGCCGTGCCACCCCCATGCCGCACGCGTCATGCCGTCCCAGCAGCGCCAGGGCCCTAACGCATGGTGTGTGTCTGGGGGGGGGGCGCAGGGAGATGGGCGAGCAGCCCGCCGAGTGGCTGTGCGGTCCACAGACGTGGCGGGCGCGCTGCGCACGCCACCTACACGCTTGGCTAGGCCGCACCGCTGTGCCGCTCACCCTCGCGGTAGGTCCATAAGCGCCCTCGTTGTTCATCCCCGCCAGCAAAACGCCAGTGCAAGGCCTCCCAGAGGTCACGGCGGTCCACGCCCGCTCTAAACTCTTTGCACACGCACGCGAAGGCGAGTCGTGATCGAGGGTGAAGCTTGTCTGAGATCAGTTGTAGTAGCAATGGATTGGCAAACACCTTATGCGCTGGTGTCTCGTCGTCGAGAAGCATTTCGTGTTCTGAGTCCGCAGCGTCCATTTGTAAGCGGTTGCAAGCAAGCAAATTCAAACACCAAGAAGTTACGAGCGAGGAGAATTAAAATGGAAGCTCCGATTGCCTGCCTGCGGACGTGGATCGGCAGCCCCAACTGTCACAGCTTTGGGGCCGGTCTGAAGTTGTTCTTTCACGACCAGTTACAGTAATCTGCTCGAACTTACAGTATGGGTACGCCAGAACAAACGATAACGCAGTCAACATCAGCTGCCGACTTTTCGACGCACTAGCCTCCTCGTTCACGGCTAATGCCGATCTCACCCGCTACTACAAGCGCTATGGCGCCAGAAATATCATCTTCAGAAGCGCCTAAGGCGCACGAGCGGGCGCACGAGCGGGCGAAGCGGCGAACCTCCATGCTTGCGACTCTGGCCTTGCTGGCCAGCTTCCCGCTGAGACTCCCTGTGTGGCTAGCCAGGGTTGCCATGACCGCAGCACTCCGCGCCTTGGCGCAATCAAAGTTCCTTGCGGAGCTCCTGCGCGACGTATGCCGACGGGTGCGTGCGGCGTTGCACACTCGAGTTCCCCCTCCTGCCGCCCTTCATTGTGCTGAATCGGGTAAGCCTAGACAGCTTCACACCTGCTGCACCTCTGTACCCGTGAGGAGCAGCACCTCTTGCGCCCGGCAGGTGGGCGCGGCCCGGCTGCAAGACTCGGGCAGCCAGACTAGCCTGGACGTGTCGCGACTGCTGGTGCTGTCGGAGGATAATGAGGGCGCGGCGGCGGGGCTGCAACAGGTGCGGGCGGCCGTGTCAGGGGCTGCGCGTGGAAATCGCGCAGTTCATGTCGGACCGCGCTTGTTTTTGGCTGGGCTTTTAGGCGGGCAGTTGTCCAGCAGCTGCATCGCTGGCATAACCGCTAGCCTCCAGCTGTTGTCTGCTTGTCGCCCTACACCCGCTGCCCTGCGCCCGTGCACCTACCGCAGGCCCTGGCCGCCAGCCAGCGGCAGCAGTCGGCGCTGCAGTCGGAGCTGCGGGCGGCGCAGGAGGCCATACAGCTCATGGTGCCGCGTGAGTGGGGCGCGCCGGGCGGCGGCGCACTGGCACCCGGTCTGCACCGTCGGATGTTGGAACCTGCGCGCGGATTGCCATGGGTGTTACGGTGCTGCGGGTGTGAGGAAGCCGTCGGCGCAGCGCGCAGCCGCTGCTGCGCCCGCACGCCAACACACACGCGCGCATAAAACGCGCCCGCGCGCACACACACACAGGCACTGCTCCGTTTGTTTCCTCCTCCTCCAACGCACAGGCATCCACGAGCTGCAGCAGCGCAACAGCCGGCTGTACGAGGCGCTCGGACGTGCACACAGCTCACTGGAGGCGGCGGCGGCGCAGGTGGACGTGGTGATGGGTGGGTGATGGGGTGCTGGCACAGGGTCACAGCGGGCAGCAGGCCTTCTGGCGCGTAGGTGGGGCCGGGTGCGGCTGGGACGATGCCGTGTCAAGCGAACTTGGCCGCCGTGCGCGGGGACTGTCCTCCACATACCGCCACCACCTTCATGGACGCTCTGCCACTCGCCTTGCTTCACCAGGTGGGCTCGGCCGCGGCGGCTGGGGGTGCAAAGGCACTGG
This sequence comes from Chlamydomonas incerta, assembly GCA_016834605.1. NCBI lineage: Eukaryota > Viridiplantae > Chlorophyta > Chlorophyceae > Chlamydomonadales > Chlamydomonadaceae > Chlamydomonas > Chlamydomonas incerta. Next base: position 20,924 of record JAEHOC010000133.1, on the reverse strand, counting down.
GCTCCCCCAGGAACGATGCCGTATCATCGGCGCATCTACCGGCCGCGTCGCTATCCCAGCTGGCGGCGGGACTTCAGGACGCCATGGCGGATGTGCGCCGGACAATGGCCGAGGAGGAGGAAGAGGAAGACGACGGCGTGGGCGAGGCCGAGCTGCGCGGCGACGGGGGCCTTGCGTCGCCCCCGCTGCCGGGTGGCGCGAGCGGGGGCAGCTCGCGCCGGCGGGACGACGCGGGCGTGTCGCCCGATCAGGCCTTCAGCCCCGTGAGCGCCCGCCGCCGCAGCGGCACCCCCAGCAACGCCTGCTTGTCGGCGGCTGCGGCGGCGCTGGTCCACGCCGCGCTGCAGCGGGCCATGGGCAGCGCGGTCAGCACGCCGAGGGGCGTCACGCCGAGGGGCGGCGGCTGCGGCACGGCGGCGCCCGCTGCAGCGCTCACGCCGCGGAGCGGCACGGGTAAGGTCGCTGCGGGCGCAGCCGGCACTGGCGCACCCGTGCCTCCGCTGCCTCTAGCCAAGGTGAGGGAAGCAGGATCGGCACCCGCTGCAGGCAGCATGACGCTTGGGCTCTTCGTAAATTGCCGGGGAGCAGCGCGAATAGTTGCTGCCTGGCCCAGGGTCTTTCTCCTCTTCATTGCCGTCACCCTAACCTGGCATAATGGACCGCGCGTTGCTGCGCAGGCGCTGGAGGGCGGTGTGCCGCCGCGCAGCCGGCCGTCGCCACGGTAACTCGCGCCGCTGGCGTGACGCCAGCGCGGCGCCCAGGGCGTGCCGCAGGGCGCGCGCTGCCCGTGGGCGCACGACGGCATCGGATCCCGGCGCTCACGGCAGCGCCGGGAAGCAGGCGGCTTCGAAGCTTGAACTGTGCGTGTTACATGTGATCCCGCGACGCGAGCGTTGGACTGGCGGGGGATGCGGCAATAAAAACTACCGTTCGGTATGCGGGCTTCAAGTTCGGAGGCCGCAGGCCGGGCAGGTTCGGAGGCCGCAAGCGGGGCAGCAGCAGTAATAAAAAGGCCGTACCAGTGGTAGGAGAGGCCGGGGCGCCGCAAGGCACCTTGGGCTGCGGACAGGTGGGACTGAGTGCTTGTGCGCTGGGCTCAAGAGGGCCGCCGCTCTAGCCGTTAGTCTTTGGCGCGCTTGGAGCACACACCAACACGATGATGAGAGTATAATGGTGCTTGGGATGATGGCACGGGATGATGTGCACTGCTCGCAAAAGTGACCAGACTAGACCAAACCGCGCACAACGGTTTCGGGGCGGTGGGTGGATGGGTGATCAGGCCTCCACAGCTTCGTTCGCGCGGTGTATTAACAGCGGCCATGCGCGCACGCCGGGGTTGGCCTTGTGCCACGCCACGTAGTCATGCAACCAGCAGCTGGCCAAGGGACCGGATGAAGTTCACAAGGGTGGAGGCATTGAGTGTTATTTGGGCAGGACCGGATGCGTGCCTGCTCGGTGTGCGCTGTGACTGTGTTGTGTCATGGCCCGCGCTCGCTCGGCGCGCGTGTGGGGGCTCCTCTGCAGTGTACGTGCCATTTGTCAGGTTCGGTTCCTCTCGGCCCAGTCCGGTATCAGCACCGACGCACCGTTACAGTGAAGGCGGTTCGGCGACTAGGCTAAACCGTGTGCATGGGGCGCCTAGGCGCGGCGAGGCTGTTTAATGCCGCGGGCGACGCCTGTGGCGACAGCCCCCGGTTCGTTCCACGTACACTCGTTAGGCTGGCCACCTATACCCAGCACGCAGTCTCGTCGGCGGGAGGGCTGGCGGCGATGGAACAGTGCAAGCGGGGCAAGTTCCTGCTGTGGGAGGCGGAGGCGGGAGGGCTGGGCTCAGCACTGCGCGGTGGGCGGCATCCACGTCGCAAAATCACATTCAGCTGGCAGCGGCTACCACTGTACGCGCCTAGTTGAAGGTTGAAGGTATGACCGTAATATACAGGTGCTTACGTACGGAACAAACGTGGCGTGCTGCATGGCACAAACCGTAAGAATGCGACATTACACAGAAGGACAGTATGCGGACAAGGAAGAGGTGTCTTTCCAGGTGGAAAAGTGGGCTGAGTCCACGTCAACGTCTCCCGTCTGAGGCGGAAGGTGTGTCGAAACTACCTCATCTCCCGGACATAGCCGGGGTCGGTTTGTACAGGCACCGCCAGCCCTATGCCCAGTCGCGTCCAGCTTTTCAAGCACAAGCACAGCAACACGACGTCCTGTAGCCGCAACACTCCCACTAGCTCCTGCGGCCGACTGCCGCAACTGTGCTACGCTCGCCAGCAAAGACAACTAACCAGACACCGGCCAGTCTCAACCTGCGCGCCTGCGCCGCTTCTTGGGCGGCGCCGCGCTTTCCTCCCTCCACGTGGCCTTTCCCGCCCCCTCTGCACCGCACACGCCAAGTCGCACAAGGACACACTATGTGCACTAGTCCGCAACCAAAGGACTCGCAACGTCTCATCTTTCAGACGAAGCTTCATTGGTCGGTTTTGCACAGCCATGCCATGCATCCAGCCGTAAAACGCAAGGAGCCAAGGACGCGTTCAACACATCGCTTCTTGCTCCAGCCCATTGCTGAAAAGTCGTGGGCCCACAGGCTCATACTATCTGCCCCGCCACCAGATGCTTCAGTCATATTCTCATCACTTCAAACTGCACTAACGTATTTGAATCTAGAAATGCTATTGAGTTAGAAGGTCCAAAGCTGGAAGCAGAAGGAAGCAATACGTGCACCACTCTGTAACCACACACACAAAGCTTTTTGCTGCATCAGGCCACACTAACGCACTCATTCTCCTGGCCACTGACCTCTGCCGTTTTGCACCGCGGCTCTTGCAACTGCGCCTATAAACAGCTACCGCCCGCACCCAGTCACACTGCCGCCAATGGTGACACCCGCCGGGCGGCGTCGATCGTTGGCCTGCCGTACCAGTGGCGAGCATGCCATCGCTAAAGCGGCCGAAACCTGGCAAGGCACTCCTCCCTGCTCGGGGGTGTGATGGACTTGGGCGGCTCCGTAAGCCCCAACAGCTTGTACGCCTCGGGTGTTCGCACCACCGATACCCAAAGCTGCGCGTATGCGTTCTCCCGCGCCGCCTCCATCAGCCCCTCGTCCCCGTCAAACTGCCCTTCGGCAATGCTGCTACGAGGCCACTCCGCGCAGGAGTTGCCAGCCACGGTGCCACTGCAGGCGTCATGGTTGCTGGCGGCCCCGCCCCCGCCGCTGGGGGCTCCTCCTTGGTGGCATCTATTGCCGGCGCCGCCCTCGCTGCTGCTGGCATCTCCGTCGCGGTGGCTGGCGGCGCCGGCCCCGCTGCCGCTGGCTGCTCGGCCGCTGTGGCCGGTGGCGCCGCCCTCACTGCTGCTGGCCTCTCCGTCGCAGTGGCTGGCGCCGCCGGCCCCGCTGCCGCTGGCTCCTCGGCCGCTGTGGCCGGTGGCGCCGCCCTCACTGCTGCTGGCCTCTCCGTCGCGGTGGCTGGCGCCGCCGGCCCCGCTGCCGCTGGCTCCTCGGCCGCTGTGGCCGGTGGCGCCGCCCTCACTGCTGCTGGCCTCTCCGTCGCAGTGGCTGGCGCCGCCGCCCCCGCTGCCGCTGGCTCCTCGGCCGCTGTGGCCGGTGGCACCGCCCTCACTGCTGCTGGCCTCTCCGTCGCGGTGGCTGGCGCCGCCGGCCCCGCTGCCGCTGGCTCCTCGGCCGCTGTGGCCGGTGGCGCCGCCCTCACTGCTGCTGGCCTCTCCGTCGCGGTGGCTGGCGGCGCCGGCCCCGCTGCCGCTGGCTCCTCGGCCGCTGTGGCCGGTGGCGCCGCCCTCACTGCTGCTGGCCTCTCCGTCGCGGTGGCTGGCGCCGCCGGCCCCGCTGCCGCTGGCTCCTCGGCCGCTGTGGCCGGTGGCGCCGCCCTCACTGCTGCTGGCCTCTCCGTCGCAGTGACTGGCGCCGCCGCCCCCGCTGCCGCTGGCTCCTCGGCCGCTGTGGCCGGTGGCGCCGCCCTCACTGCTGCTGGCCTCTCCGTCGCGGTGGCTGGCAATGCCTGTGCTGGCCTGCGTTGCCCGGCGCTCCAGCAGCGCCCGGATGAAGCCAAGCATCACGCTCTGCGGGCTGACGTCGTCCACAGCGGGTGTGTGCTCCTCCACCGCGGAGAGCTTGCAAGGAACCGCGACGTGAATGGACTGCTTCAGCTCGCCAGTGTCGTTGCGGCCGGCGTGCACCACATGGTGCCGGTTGAAGTCGCCATAAACGACAACCACGTCGACTGCAATGGCGGTGTGCGGGCAAGAGACATGGCAGCTCAGGGCTGATGGTCTAGGCCAGGGCAACGCCTGTATGCTGTCACACTGGCAACCATACACATTCATCGAACCGTCGTGCAAGCTTACATCCACCCACTCACTCGCAGGCCACTGCAGCATGTTGTTGATCGCCATGTACTGGAGCAGCGCCTGCACGCGCGGTTGCTGCTGGTTGCTGCTCAGTGCCGTTTCGGTCTTGGCCTCGTACAGGCCAATGACCGAGTCCACCATGGACAGCAGTGCATCCGCCGTGCTGCCAGAAGTGACCTCCAGCTTGCACCCATCCTTCAGGTTGGCTCCAAACTTCTCCACGCAGTCGTTCCACGCCGCCTCAAGCACGTACAGGTAGTCCGTTCGGGCCGGCTTGATCAGAACGTTGCTGGTGCCGCACGGCACTGTCGCACTCAACCAGTTGACGGACTGCACCGGCACCACCTTGACGCCTGCAGCGGCAGCAGCACGAATACAGCGGCGGCGTCACGAACACACAGAGTGGCACGTACAGGAGCTAGCTGACAAGGACTATGAGCCACGGCGGCCCGTCTGGCTCTGCAAATTGGATGTACAACTGGCCGGGCAGGCTCAGCCTGCCACTCGAAGGGCCTTTTTTCGCGCGCCTGCTTACCTGCAGGCACCATGTTCTCCAGGCATTTGACTGCGGCTACGATGGTCTCCTGCGCGTCCTCGCTCCTGCTGCCCCAGCAGAACTTGAAGGGCGCAGACCAGGGCTCGCAGCCCTTGTAGCAGCACGGCGCGTGTGTGCTTGCCTTGTACTCCCACCGCACGCCCACAGCGCTCTCGATCCGCTGCCGCACACCTGATGAGCACTTGGACGGGGTGATCTCGATGATGGAAGTGCACAGCTTGATAGCCTGGAAAGCGAGTGTCGGGATGCGGGAGCAGGAAAGGCATTCCTCAGCATCGCGTGCAGCCCCTGCCCCCTCCCTTCGCGTCTCGTCCGGTCCGGTCCGTCCCGCCCCGTCCCGTCCCCGTTCGCAGGCCGTTAGCCTCCTTGACTAACATGATCCACACTAGCAAACACACTAGAATGTCAGATGATGCGAGCGTCCCACACGCAAAGCCCGACCCACCTTGATTTCCTCTCGTAGCTCTTCCAACCCCTCGTTGACCTCTTCCAACCCCTCGTTGACCTCATCGAAGCGCTCGTTGAGCTTCTCCTTGAGCTCTTTCAGAATCTCCTTGAGCTGACCCAGCTCGTCGAGTGCTGGCGGCGTCGGCGCGCCTCCTGAACGTCGGGTTTGATCAGGAGAGAGAGGAAACACATGCCGAAGGCATACACTGGCTGCAGTACATCCGCAACAAGGCTTGTCATAGCCCAGCCCATTCGCTATGTGCGGCTATGTGCGGACCGCTGGCGCGCACTGTCGCAGCTGCCAACCACCCCGCCAACCCCTAGCTAGTAGGCCCTGCCCGCCAGTCAGCTCCCGTGACACCATTTGAGATATTTGAGGTCAGAAATCAGACTACGCAGGGCTTTAAGCTGTTTTAAGGAGGGTCACCACGTGGGGTCACCACTGCACAACCAACTCAACTCACCAGCTCCTGTCGCGCTCCCCACGCCCAGGCCAGCCGGCGGGGCTGCAAAACATGCGAGCGGCCGGGGGCATTGCATATTAGCAAAGGCATGCTCCAAATGCATGCTACGGCGGGGCGGCATGCTACCGCGCACGCTACTTCAGCTACTTCCCGTGCACGCCAAACGCCTCCGCAGCAGCCGCAGTCACCTAACAATACCCGGATGCGCTTACCTCGCATGAGCGCATTAAGCCAGTCCACCTGCTTGCTTTGGTGCGAGAGACCGCGGATGTGGGCGCGGTGTTCACACTCCGCTTTGGTGAATGCGGTGACAGCCCTCATCTCCCATACCAAGTCTAGCTTCATCTCTGTTGCCAGGCTGCTGATGAAATTGGTGTCCATGGCGCAGACGACAAAGCCACGCAAGGTTTAGATACTTGTTAATATCATGTGGTGTTGCTAGCAAGTAAATTGGAAGTAGGGAGACCCGTTACATGTCAGAGCGCGTGCGCCCCCCGAACCCCCAGACCTGAACGAGGCGCCCATGCAACAAAATTGGAAAATGGAACAGAAGTGTGTCATAAAGAGCTATACATAAATTTTATAGGAATATTTACAGTGATATTATACACTCAATCAAAGTCCAGAGCGTTCAGTGCAATCCTCGCGAACTCGCCACACTGCAAGCGTGCAGGCAGACTACGCACAAATCCGCCAATTGTCTCTACCGTTCAATTGTTGTCGCAAAATGGTGGTCGCGGCGTTTGCTCCGGCGTCATGGGTTGCCCGCACGCGAAAGGCCGGTCTGCCGCCCTAGCGCCGGGCAGGCACCCTTGCGCGCGTTTGGTTGCTTTGGTCGCGCTTACAAGGTTGTGCACCGGTCAGCTGCCTTGGCTGTGCCTGGTGCCGATGCTGTGCCTCCCCTTCCTTCTACCCCACTTCGCACGGACTTCTGCAACCTAGTGCATGCGTCACGCATCGTGTCGCGCATCGTGCTTCACGGCCCGCGTGCCCTTCATGCTTGTCGGTTCTGCGTGTTATGCCGGCCTCAACTGTATGCCTTAACTCACCACAATCGTCGCACTCTCATGTTCGTGTTGCATGCGCCCTAGCCTACTGCACCCTGCGTGCGTAGCCCCGCGCAGCGGAACTGGTGGCGCGCAATGCATAAAGCGTCCGGACAGCGCTATGCGTCGGCACAAGCAAAGCAGCTACACGGCGCTCTGTGGGCGGCGCGCCAGGGGTGAAAATGTGCAGGTATCTGCAGTGGATGGGAGTGCCACTAAAAGATGCATCGATTGAGCACGGCAGACTAGCCCATATGAGGCAGTACGTGGCGCATAAGCATTTGATAGCCCTAATGCGCTTTCGTTTGGGCTGCTGGGACCTGGAAGTGAACCGCCCCCAGGCGGGGGGACAGTACCGGGCTAGGGCGCAACGGGTGTGTAGGCTGTGCGGGAACGGAGGCGTGGAGGACTAAAAGCACGTCTTGCTGGAATGCACGAAGTACGCGAACTTGAGGCAAGCAGTGGGTATTACAGGTAGTGACATGAAAAGAGCTATGCTTGGCACGGACGTTCAAAAGCTAGCCGCTTATTTGCACGCGGTGACAACGCTTCGGTCTAGTGAATTGCGCAACCGCTAGCTGATTCCCCTTTGTTTAGTTATCATCGCGCCTCCGGACTCAAAGGAGTTAGTGGGGCCGCATGGACTTCAAGCCATGTAACATGCTCATGCTCATGCTGACATGCCGCGCCCGGCGGCTGGCCGCCCGACGTGGCAAGGCAGTGGTCTCGCCGAGACTGGGCTTCCTCCTCCGGCTCGGACTACCAGGCCTCCGACACCGCGTCCGAGACCACCAGCGTCAGCGCCACCTCCGCCCGTGACACCGCTGAGGACGAGCACGGGTATGACGCCGGTCTGAGGGGGGGGGGGCAAAAACGTATCCACACGTGTTTCTCCGCGCTCGCGCAGACTTAGCCTCCCTCTTTCTGGAATTGACTTTTATGTCATATAAGGATGCTAAAGTTTGGCTCCCGTCGCATTTTGTGAGGGTGGCTGTCGGCACATTTCGCGAAGCATGCTTTCGCCAGAGTCGCACTCTTAAGCCCCGGAGCATTTCAGTAGTCTCTTTGTATGTATGTTAGACGACGGCAACTAAAAATGACATCAAAGCGGGGTCATTGCAAAGACTTGAGAAGCATGTTGACTGCGACATCACCGAATAAGACGCAGACAAAATATTTAAGGCCCTCATAGTATTAATATAATGCTTATAGAACGCCGGTAGCCAATTCGGAGGTCGGACCCACGACCGTGTCCGACCGTGCCAAGCAGGGCGGAACGCACCCTCCGGACGCCAAGCGACATAGCACCTGCATGGAATGTTGTACAAAAAACCCCACGTGCGCCGCGGACCTGCTGCCGGGAGGACAAGTATGTACAACATTCCCTGCACGAGTTATAGCCCCTGCCGTTTGACCCCTCTTTTAGACCGGCGTCATACCCGTGTGGGGGCACCCCTGCCACCCGGTTTCCGCTTCGCGCGCCGGGTGCTCCACAACCCGTCCTACCGCGAGGCCGAGGACGAGATGCGCTACGCGAGCCATCACGCGCTCGGAGCTCGACGTGGGCGGCCGCTCTGGCCTGCCGCCGCTGCCACGGCCTGCGGCGGTGGCGGCTCCGCTGACCGAGACCGCCATCTCGGTGCACCAGCAGCTTTTTTTATGTGTGTGTGGTTACAGAGTGGTGCGCACGTTCTTGCGTGCCTTCCTGCTGCGTGTAAACCGGAGGCCCGGGCCGGGGTGACCCTTATAACGCCAGTGCATGATTGTCCTATTTATTGTTCTCCCCTTGCAAGGGGGACTTCCCTACTTCTATGCTCCCAGATGGAGCTGAGTAATGCAGCTAACTTGACAGGCTCAGATTTCAGCATCACTTCGCGCATGCTTAGGCTAAAGTCTAGGCCACTGCACGCTCGTAACTCGGTGTAGGCAGCACATTGCATCAGGACGTGGTGCTCATCCTCCACCTCATTGGCCGTACACAGTGGGCACGTCCTCTCCTCCCTAGGCCTCTCCCAGGCACGGTTCGCGGTGATTGGCCAGCAACATAAACGGAATCTCATCAAAAGCTTATGCTGTGCAACCGGTATGAATGCTCTACTGTGTTCGTGCAGGGTCGGCGGCGCGGACCCTAGTGCGCTTAGCCCCATCCAATGCTTGTGTTTGCACATGTGTATGCCGGGTTGCTTGCCGTCTGAAGGGAATGCGTGCGGGTCCGCTACCAGCCTCTCGTGCTCCCACGCCCTCGTCAAATGGCCCCTGAAGGTAGATAAGATAGGTCCATCGGGTAGTACCGTGCTTGCCCTCCACTCCTCTCTGGACTCGTGTGTGCCTGGCCAATGCCACGCGTCGACACCCTGTGCCGCCACAAAACGGAACAGCCGCGCGCACCACCCGTCTCCCATTGGGTTCGCCCATGCCTCCCGTGCCTCGTCAACTAGTGCATCAAAAGCCAGACTTCTGTTTTGCGCGGAAATCCTATTGTAAAAACCCAAACATTGTTTGGCTATGAAAAAGTGCAGCGGCAGTTGGGCCAGCTCCGCAAACAGGAGACGATGTGACGGTTTGGCTGCTCCCACTGTCTGTCGCATGTATTGGACCTGCAGCTTTACGGCCTCGTCACGCAAACATGCCTCAAATGCGCCCTGTGCTAGGTTGTTCCTGTCATTCCTCCTGGGTGGTGGTCCTCCGTCTAGCATCTCTACTAGCACGTCGGGACCCCATACCTCACATCCGTAGGCAAGGATGGATCGGATTTGCACGTCAAAACACCTCATGCGAATATCTGGTGCGAAAATGCGTAAACGGTTCAATCTTTTTTGTTGTGTGTGGTTACAGAGTGGTGCGCACGTTCTTGCGTGCCTTCCTGCTGCGTGTAAACCGGAGGCCCGGGCCGGGGTGACCCTTATAACGCCAGTGCATGATTGTCCTATTTATTGTTCTCCCCTTGCAAGGGGGACTTCCCTACTTCTATGCTCCCAGATGGAGCTGAGTAATGCAGCTAACTTGACAGGCTCAGATTTCAGCATCACTTCGCGCATGCTTAGGCTAAAGTCTAGGCCACTGCACGCTCGTAACTCGGTGTAGGCAGCACATTGCATCAGGACGTGGTGCTCATCCTCCACCTCATTGGCCGTACACAGTGGGCACGTCCTCTCCTCCCTAGGCCTCTCCCAGGCACGGTTCGCGGTGATTGGCCAGCAACATAAACGGAATCTCATCAAAAGCTTATGCTGTGCAACCGGTATGAATGCTCTACTGTGTTCGTGCAGGGTCGGCGGCGCGGACCCTAGTGCGCTTAGCCCCATCCAATGCTTGTGTTTGCACATGTGTATGCCGGGTTGCTTGCCGTCTGAAGGGAATGCGTGCGGGTCCGCTATCAGCCTCTCGTGCTCCCACGCCCTCGTCAAATGGCCCCTGAAGGTAGATAAGATAGGTCCATCGGGTAGTACCGTGCTTGCCCTCCACTCCTCTCTGGACTCGTGTGTGCCTGGCCAATGCCACGCGTCGACACCCTGTGCCGCCACAAAACGGAACAGCCGCGCGCACCACCCGTCTCCCATTGGGTTCGCCCATGCCTCCCGTGCCTCGTCAACTAGTGCATCAAAAGCCAGACTTCTGTTTTGCGCGGAAATCCTATTGTAAAAACCCAAACATTGTTTGGCTATGAAAAAGTGCAGCGGCAGTTGGGCCAGCTCCGCAAACAGGAGACGATGTGACGGTTTGGCTGCTCCCACTGTCTGTCGCATGTATTGGACCTGCAGCTTTACGGCCTCGTCACGCAAACATGCCTCAAATGCGCCCTGTGCTAGGTTGTTCCTGTCATTCCTCCTGGGTGGTGGTCCTCCGTCTAGCATCTCTACTAGCACGTCGGGACCCCATACCTCACATCCGTAGGCAAGGATGGATCGGATTTGCACGTCAAAACACCTCATGCGAATATCTGGTGCGAAAATGCGTAAACGGTTCAATCTTTTTTGTTGTGTGTGGTTACAGAGTGGTGCGCACGTTCTTGCGTGCCTTCCTGCTGCGTGTAAACCGGAGGCCCGGGCCGGGGTGACCCTTATAACGCCAGTGCATGATTGTCCTATTTATTGTTCTCCCCCTTGCAAGGGGGACTTCCCTACTTCTATGCTCCCAGATGGAGCTGAGTAATGCAGCTAACTTGACAGGCTCAGATTTCAGCATCACTTCGCGCATGCTTAGGCTAAAGTCTAGGCCACTGCACGCTCGTAACTCGGTGTAGGCAGCACATTGCATCAGGACGTGGTGCTCATCCTCCACCTCATTGGCCGTACACAGTGGGCACGTCCTCTCCTCCCTAGGCCTCTCCCAGGCACAGTTCGCGGTGATTGGCCAGCAACATAAACGGAATCTCATCAAAAGCTTATGCTGTGCAACCGGTATGAATGCTCTACTGTGTTCGTGCAGGGTCGGCGGCGCGGACCCTAGTGCGCTTAGCCCCATCCAATGCTTGTGTTTGCACATGTGTATGCCGGGTTGCTTGCCGTCTGAAGGGAATGCGTGCGGGTCCGCTACCAGCCTCTCGTGCTCCCACGCCCTCGTCAAATGGCCCCTGAAGGTAGATAAGATAGGTCCATCGGGTAGTACCGTGCTTGCCCTCCACTCCTCTCTGGACTCGTGTGTGCCTGGCCAATGCCACGCGTCGACACCCTGTGCCGCCACAAAACGGAACAGCCGCGCGCACCACCCGTCTCCCATTGGGTTCGCCCATGCCTCCCGTGCCTCGTCAACTAGTGCATCAAAAGCCAGACTTCTGTTTTGCGCGGAAATCCTATTGTAAAAACCCAAACATTGTTTGGCTATGAAAAAGTGCAGCGGCAGTTGGGCCAGCTCCGCAAACAGGAGACGATGTGACGGTTTGGCTGCTCCCACTGTCTGTCGCATGTATTGGGCCTGCAGCTTTACGGCCTCGTCACGCAAACATGCCTCAAATGCGCCCTGTGCTAGGTTGTTCCTGTCATTCCTCCTGGGTGGCGGTCCTCCGTCTAGCATCTAGCACGTCGGGACCCCATACCTCACATCCGTAGGCAAGGATGGATCGGATTTGCACGTCGAAACACCTCATGCGAATATCTGGTGCGAAAATGCGTAAACGGTTCAATCTTTTTTGTTGTGTGTGGTTACAGAGTGGTGCGCACGTTCTTGCGTGCCTTCCTGCTGCGTGTAAACCGGAGGCCCGGGCCGGGGTGACCCTTATAACGCCAGTGCATGATTGTCCTATTTATTGTTCTCCCCTTGCAAGGGGGACTTCCCTACTTCTATGCTCCCAGATGGAGCTGAGTAATGCAGCTAACTTGACAGGCTCAGATTTCAGCATCACTTCGCGCATGCTTAGGCTAAAGTCTAGGCCACTGCACGCTCGTAACTCGGTGTAGGCAGCACATTGCATCAGGACGTGGTGCTCATCCTCCACCTCATTGGCCGTACACAGTGGGCACGTCCTCTCCTCCCTAGGCCTCTCCCAGGCACGGTTCGCGGTGATTGGCCAGCAACATAAACGGAATCTCATCAAAAGCTTATGCTGTGCAACCGGTATGAATGCTCTACTGTGTTCGTGCAGGGTCGGCGGCGCGGACCCTAGTGCGCTTAGCCCCATCCAATGCTTGTGTTTGCACATGTGTATGCCGGGTTGCTTGCCGTCTGAAGGGAATGCGTGCGGGTCCGCTATCAGCCTCTCGTGCTCCCACGCCCTCGTCAAATGGCCCCTGAAGGTAGATAAGATAGGTCCATCGGGTAGTACCGTGCTTGCCCTCCACTCCTCTCTGGACTCGTGTGTGCCTGGCCAATGCCACGCGTCGACACCCTGTGCCGCCACAAAACGGAACAGCCGCGCGCACCACCCGTCTCCCATTGGGTTCGCCCATGCCTCCCGTGCCTCGTCAACTAGTGCATCAAAAGCCAGACTTCTGTTTTGCGCGGAAATCATATTGTAAAAACCCAAACATTGTTTGGCTATGAAAAAGTGCAGCGGCAGTTGGGCCAGCTCCGCAAACAGGAGACGGTGTGGCGGTTTGGCTGCTCCCACTGTCTGTCGCATGTATTGGGCCTGCAGCTTTACGGCCTCGTCACGCAAACATGCCTCAAATGCGCCCTGTGCTAGGTTGTTCCTGTCATTCCTCCTGGGTGGCGGTCCTCCGTCTAGCATCTAGCACGTCGGGACCCCATACCTCACATCCGTAGGCAAGGATGGATCGGATTTGCACGTCGAAACACCTCATGCGAATATCTGGTGCGAAAATGCGTAAACGGTTCAATCTTTTTTGTTGTGTGTGGTTACAGAGTGGTGCGCACGTTCTTGCGTGCCTTCCTGCTGCGTGTAAACCGGAGGCCCGGGCCGGGGTGACCCTTATAACGCCAGTGCATGATTGTCCTATTTATTGTTCTCCCCCTTGCAAGGGGGACTTCCCTACTTCTATGCTCCCAGATGGAGCTGAGTAATGCAGCTAACTTGACAGGCTCAGATTTCAGCATCACTTCGCGCATGCTTAGGCTAAAGTCTAGGCCACTGCACGCTCGTAACTCGGTGTAGGCAGCACATTGCATCAGGACGTGGTGCTCATCCTCCACCTCATTGGCCGTACACAGTGGGCACGTCCTCTCCTCCCTAGGCCTCTCCCAGGCACGGTTCGCGGTGATTGGCCAGCAACATAAACGGAATCTCATCAAAAGCTTATGCTGTGCAACCGGTATGAATGCTCTACTGTGTTCGTGCAGGGTCGGCGGCGCGGACCCTAGTGCGCTTAGCCCCATCCAATGCTTGTGTTTGCACATGTGTATGCCGGGTTGCTTGCCGTCTGAAGGGAATGCGTGCGGGTCCGCTATCAGCCTCTCGTGCTCCCACGCCCTCGTCAAATGGCCCCTGAAGGTAGATAAGATAGGTCCATCGGGTAGTACCGTGCTTGCCCTCCACTCCTCTCTGGACTCGTGTGTGCCTGGCCAATGCCACGCGTCGACACCCTGTGCCGCCACAAAACGGAACAGCCGCGCGCACCACCCGTCTCCCATTGGGTTCGCCCATGCCTCCCGTGCCTCGTCAACTAGTGCATCAAAAGCCAGACTTCTGTTTTGCGCGGAAATCATATTGTAAAAACCCAAACATTGTTTGGCTATGAAAAAGTGCAGCGGCAGTTGGGCCAGCTCCGCAAACAGGAGACGGTGTGGCGGTTTGGCTGCTCCCACTGTCTGTCGCATGTATTGGGCCTGCAGCTTTACGGCCTCGTCACGCAAACATGCCTCAAATGCGCCCTGTGCTAGGTTGTTCCTGTCATTCCTCCTGGGTGGCGGTCCTCCGTCTAGCATCTCTACTAGCACGTCGGGACCCCATACCTCACATCCGTAGGCAAGGATGGATCGGATTTGCACGTCGAAACACCTCATGCGAATATCTGGTGCGAAAATGCGTAAACGGTTCAATCTTTTTTGTTGTGTGTGGTTACAGAGTGGTGCGCACGTTCTTGCGTGCCTTCCTGCTGCGTGTAAACCGGAGGCCCGGGCCGGGGTGACCCTTATAACGCCAGTGCATGATTGTCCTATTTATTGTTCTCCCCTTGCAAGGGGGACTTCCCTACTTCTATGCTCCCAGATGGAGCTGAGTAATGCAGCTAACTTGACAGGCTCAGATTTCAGCATCACTTCGCGCATGCTTAGGCTAAAGTCTAGGCCACTGCACGCTCGTAACTCGGTGTAGGCAGCACATTGCATCAGGACGTGGTGCTCATCCTCCACCTCATTGGCCGTACACAGTGGGCACGTCCTCTCCTCCCTAGGCCTCTCCCAGGCACGGTTCGCGGTGATTGGCCAGCAACATAAACGGAATCTCATCAAAAGCTTATGCTGTGCAACCGGTATGAATGCTCTACTGTGTTCGTGCAGGGTCGGCGGCGCGGACCCTAGTGCGCTTAGCCCCATCCAATGCTTGTGTTTGCACATGTGTATGCCGGGTTGCTTGCCGTCTGAAGGGAATGCGTGCGGGTCCGCTATCAGCCTCTCGTGCTCCCACGCCCTCGTCAAATGGCCCCTGAAGGTAGATAAGATAGGTCCATCGGGTAGTACCGTGCTTGCCCTCCACTCCTCTCTGGACTCGTGTGTGCCTGGCCAATGCCACGCGTCGACACCCTGTGCCGCCACAAAACGGAACAGCCGCGCGCACCACCCGTCTCCCATTGGATTCGCCCATGCCTCCCGTGCCTCGTCAACTAGTGCATCAAAAGCCAGACTTCTGTTTTGCGCGGAAATCATATTGTAAAAACCCAAACATTGTTTGGCTATGAAAAAGTGCAGCGGCAGTTGGGCCAGCTCCGCAAACAGGAGACGGTGTGGCGGTTTGGCTGCTCCCACTGTCTGTCGCATGTATTGGGCCTGCAGCTTTACGGCCTCGTCACGCAAACATGCCTCAAATGCGCCCTGTGCTAGGTTGTTCCTGTCATTCCTCCTGGGTGGCGGTCCTCCGTCTAGCATCTCTACTAGCACGTCGGGACCCCATACCTCACATCCGTAGGCAAGGATGGATCGGATTTGCACGTCGAAACACCTCATGCGAATATCTGGTGCGAAAATGCGTAAACGGTTCAATCTTTTTTGTTGTGTGTGGTTACAGAGTGGTGCGCACGTTCTTGCGTGCCTTCCTGCTGCGTGTAAAACCGGAGGCCCGGGCCGGGGTGACCCTTATAACGCCAGTGCATGATTGTCCTATTTATTGTTCTCCCCTTGCAAGGGGGACTTCCCTACTTCTATGCTCCCAGATGGAGCTGAGTAATGCAGCTAACTTGACAGGCTCAGATTTCAGCATCACTTCGCGCATGCTTAGGCTAAAGTCTAGGCCACTGCACGCTCGTAACTCGGTGTAGGCAGCACATTGCATCAGGACGTGGTGCTCATCCTCCACCTCATTGGCCGTACACAGTGGGCACGTCCTCTCCTCCCTAGGCCTCTCCCAGGCACGGTTCGCGGTGATTGGCCAGCAACATAAACGGAATCTCATCAAAAGCTTATGCTGTGCAACCGGTATGAATGCTCTACTGTGTTCGTGCAGGGTCGGCGGCGCGGACCCTAGTGCGCTTAGCCCCATCCAATGCTTGTGTTTGCACATGTGTATGCCGGGTTGCTTGCCGTCTGAAGGGAATGCGTGCGGGTCCGCTATCAGCCTCTCGTGCTCCCACGCCCTCGTCAAATGGCCCCTGAAGGTAGATAAGATAGGTCCATCGGGTAGTACCGTGCTTGCCCTCCACTCCTCTCTGGACTCGTGTGTGCCTGGCCAATGCCACGCGTCGACACCCTGTGCCGCCACAAAACGGAACAGCCGCGCGCACCACCCGTCTCCCATTGGGTTCGCCCATGCCTCCCGTGCCTCGTCAACTTTTTTTTTTCGTGTGTGTGTGGTTACAGAGTGGTGCGCAAGTTCTTGCGTGCCTTCCTGCTGCGTGTAAACCGGAGGCCCGGGCCGGGGTGACCCTTATAACGCCAGTGCATGATTGTCCTATTTATTGTTCTCCCCTTGCAAGGGGGACTTCCCTACTTCTATGCTCCCAGATGGAGCTGAGTAATGCAGCTAACTTGACAGGCTCAGATTTCAGCATCACTTCGCGCATGCTTAGGCTAAAGTCTAGGCCACTGCACGCTCGTAACTCGGTGTAGGCAGCACATTGCATCAGGACGTGGTGCTCATCCTCCACCTCATTGGCCGTACATAGTGGGCACGTCCTCTCCTCCCTAGGCCTCTCCCAGGCACGGTTCGCGGTGATTGGCCAGCAACATAGACGGAATCTCATCAAAAGCTTATGCTGTGCAACCGGTATGAATGCTCTACTGTGTTCGTGCAGGGTCGGCGGCGCGGACCCTAGTGCGCTTAGCCCCATCCAATGCTTGTGTTTGCACATGTGTATGCCGGGTTGCTTGCCGTCTGAAGGGAATGCGTGCGGGTCCGCTACCAGCCTCTCGTGCTCCCACGCCCTCGTCAAATGGCCCCTGAAGGTAGATAAGATAGGTCCATCGGGTAGGACCGTGCTTGCCCTCCACTCCTCTCTGGACTCGTGTGTGCCTGGCCAATGCCACGCGTCGACAACCCTGTGCCGCCACAAAACGGAACAGCCGCGCGCACCACCCGTCTCCCATTGGATTCGCCCATGCCTCCCGTGCCTCGTCGACTAGTGCATCAAAGCCAGACTTCTGTTTTGCGCGGAAATCCTATTGTAAAAACCCAAACATTGTTTGGCTATGAAAAAGTGCAGCGGCAGTTGGGCCAGCTCCGCAAACAGGAGACGGTGTGACGGTTTGGCTGCTCCCACTGTCTGTCGCATGTATTGGACCTGCAGCTTTACGGCCTCGTCACGCAAACATGCCTCAAATGCGCCCTGTGCTAGGTTGTTCCTGTCATTCCTCCTGGGTGGCGGTCCTCCGTCTAGCATCTCTACTAGCACGTCGGGACCCCATACCTCACATCCGTAGGCAAGGATGGATCGGATTTGCACGTCGAAACACCTCATGCGAATATCTGGTGCGAAAATGCGTAAACGGTTCAATCTTTTTTGTTGTGTGTGGTTACAGAGTGGTGCGCACGTTCTTGCGTGCCTTCCTGCTGCGTGTAAACCGGAGGCCCGGGCCGGGGTGACCCTTATAACGCCAGTGCATGATTGTCCTATTTATTGTTCTCCCCTTGCAAGGGGGACTTCCCTACTTCTATGCTCCCAGATGGAGCTGAGTAATGCAGCTAACTTGACAGGCTCAGATTTCAGCATCACTTCGCGCATGCTTAGGCTAAAGTCTAGGCCACTGCACGCTCGTAACTCGGTGTAGGCAGCACATTGCATCAGGACGTGGTGCTCATCCTCCACCTCATTGGCCGTACACAGTGGGCACGTCCTCTCCTCCCTAGGCCTCTCCCAGGCACGGTTCGCGGTGATTGGCCAGCAACATAAACGGAATCTCATCAAAAGCTTATGCTGTGCAACCGGTATGAATGCTCTACTGTGTTCGTGCAGGGTCGGCGGCGCGGACCCTAGTGCGCTTAGCCCCATCCAATGCTTGTGTTTGCACATGTGTATGCCGGGTTGCTTGCCGTCTGAAGGGAATGCGTGCGGGTCCGCTATCAGCCTCTCGTGCTCCCACGCCCTCGTCAAATGGCCCCTGAAGGTAGATAAGATAGGTCCATCGGGTAGTACCGAGCTTGCCCTCCACTCCTCTCTGGACTCGTGTGTGCCTGGCCAATGCCACGCGTCGACACCCTGTGCCGCCACAAAACGGAACAGCCGCGCGCACCACCCGTCTCCCATTGGGTTCGCCCATGCCTCCCGTGCCTCGTCAACTAGTGCATCAAAAGCCAGACTTCTGTTTTGCGCGGAAATCCTATTGTAAAAACCCAAACATTGTTTGGCTATGAAAAAGTGCAGCGGCAGTTGGGCCAGCTCCGCAAACAGGAGACGGTGTGACGGTTTGGCTGCTCCCACTGTCTGTCGCATGTATTGGGCCTGCAGCTTTACGGCCTCGTCACGCAAACATGCCTCAAATGCGCCCTGTGCTAGGTTGTTCCTGTCATTCCTCCTGGGTGGCGGTCCTCCGTCTAGCATCTCTACTAGCACGTCGGGACCCCATACCTCACATCCGTAGGCAAGGATGGATCGGATTTGCACGTCGAAACACCTCATGCGAATATCTGGTGCGAAAATGCGTAAACGGTTCAATCTAGTGTTAAGCCCACACATGGCTCTCCTTGCTGACTCGCAGAGTGTCTCCCTGCAGCTGACGAAGGCCCTACCCGGACCGTACACTAGTCCAAGATAGCGCGCCTTGTCCACCGCAGGGATGGGCTGCCCTGCTAGCTTTAAACCCTGGCATCCGCTGCACACAGTGCTGGCCGTTACTTCGTTGGCTGCAAAAACCAGCCTCTCACACTTGGTAACGTTTGCCTTCATGCCAAAAGCTAGGCAGAACGTGTCTACTAATGATAGCAAGTGGCGCATCCGCTCAGGGGTGGTGGCCAGCAGGGAAACATCATCCGCGTACATCAGCAGTGACACCTTTTTGCCATTCATCTCAGGTGCACCTGTGGCTTCGTCTGTATCTTCCGAATCAATGTACCAGCAGCTGGGCGGCGACGCCACCGGTGGTCTGGCGCTGGGCGGCTACGCGCCGCCCGAGCAGGGGGCGGCGCGGTTCCCCGGGGTCAGCCCCCGGCTGCACCAAGAGCTCCTTCACATCGCCGCGCGCAGCCGGCCGTCGTCGGCATCCTCCTCGAGCCGCTCCGACCGCACCAGCAGCTCGTGGCTCACCAGCGGCTCGAGCCGCTCTGGCACCATGCACAGCGCGCGCAGCGAGCAGCCGTCGGCCTCTCAAGGGCTGCCTGGGCACCTCAACGTCCACGTCCACTCCAGCCCGGCCCCGGCGGCCGCTGCGGCCTCCCCAACCGCGGCCGCCGGCGCTGACGTCGCCTCACAGCAGCTGCTCGTCGACGCCCTCCTCCGCGAGCTGGAGTGGTTGAGGGCACGCAACCGCGCAGCCTGTGCAGAGGTCGCTGCACGGTTCGCTGCGCCCGCAGCCCCAGCTGCGGGTCGGCCGCCCCCGCTCGGGCACGCTCCTACCGCCGCCGCCATGCAGCCGCCTGTCGCGCCCGGCACCGCTGCCCCGGCGCCCGGCACCGCTGTAGACGTCGCCGCCCCGGCCCCCGCTGCGCTCCCCGGTCCCGAGGTCGTCGCCGCCGCCGCCGCCGCCGCTGCTGTCGCCGCCGCCGCCGGCGCCCCGCCTCCTCCACCACCTCCCGCGCCGCAGCAGCCAGTCACCGTCATCGACATGGCGTCAGCGTCTTGGTCTGGCTCGGCCCCGCCGGCCCCGCTGCCACCCCTCGTGCCGTGGCTCCTGGCGCCGCAGGCGCCCCCGGGCCCCGTCGCGCGCTCCACCGGCCTCTACCCAGCGTACGCCGGCACGCCCGCAGCTGCACTGCCCGCCGTCGCCCTGCCCGCGCCTGTCTCTGCTGCTGCCGCCGTCGCGCCGGCGGCCCCGCCCGCGGCACTTGCTGGCGCCGGCGCCCTCCCGGGCGCCGCCGCCATCCACGGTGCGGCGTCAGCCCTGGCCGCATTCCCCGCCTTCGACAACGCCGGAGCGGCTTGGCACCTGTCCAACGCCCCGGTGCGCCTTGGGCGACCGTTGCAGAGCTACGTGCAGACCGGCCGGAAGCAGTACGATGGCAGCAGCTCCCACCGCGCCAGGTTCAAGGTCGACGCCCGCAGCTACGCAGATGAGCAGGCGGCCCACCCGGACATCAACAGCCCCCCACGCCCAGGACCCCCGCATGATCGCGCGGTCCCTCGTCAACGGCGCCTCCGTCCCGGAGTCAAGGGCGTGGGTGTGGAACAATGAGGTCCCGGAGGGCGGCCAGCTCAGCATCAGCCAGCACCGCGCGCGCTGGTGCGCGCTCGGTGGGCACCTCGCGGACTGGCGTGGTCAGGCATTGGTCGGCAGCGACGGCGCCGAGATACCAACGTTCATTGACGCTATGGTAACGTTTGGCAAGGCCTCGGGGCAGCAGCTGAATATTACAAAATCTGAGGCTATTACTATTGGCACCACATACTAGACTGCCAATCCCACAGCGGCAGCAACGCAGCCTCAATCAGCACTACGACTGGTTGCGTCGGCGAAGACGCTTGGCATACACTTCAACAATAATGCAGGACCACCGCCAGCGCTTAATATGGCACCGACACTAGAAAAAGCGAATGCTTGTATGAACCGCATTGCAGGGATGTCGCTCACTACCTTCGGCAGGGCAGCAGCGGTGTCAGGATATGCACTGAGCAAGACACTGTACAAATTGGAGTTTGATGGCATACCAAATGATGGATCACTGGAAAAAATCATTAGCAATGCTGCAGCACTGGTGGACCGGGGAATCTCACCAGCGGCATACAGAAATAATCCACATGCACGATTACCCGGGGTCAGCAACAAAATTCTAAGTTTACCTGTCAAGTGCGGGGGATTTGGTATGTTACCGGCTATACAACATGTGCGGGCTCGCCATGCGCTGAAAAA